>JAJOZX010003021.1:330000-352500 GCA_023014485.1 Bathynomus jamesi
GGAGGGGCCTGGGGGGGAGAAACGGGGGTGGGGGGGGAGGGTAATACGCCAGTCTCGATCACTAATATAAAATTTTTGCCTAAATTATGGTCCAAGTTACTTAAATGATCCTCGTTTTGGTGTTAAAGGAGACGATATTCATTTTAATTTAAATATTTTTAAAATTAATGTTTTTTTTTTTTTTTTTCTTCCTCCTTTGTCCTGTTTGCGTTCGGAATTTACGTATGAATCGAAAGACGATGAATCTATTGATGGCTACTAAATTTATACAATTACTGGTATCCAGATTTTTATGTTTATATTTTAGTCACCTCTAGCGCGAAGATGATGCAGGTAGTGTGAGGGGTCACCGATATCAGTTGGAGGTTAGGTGGTCCAATCGAGGTCAGGAGAGATGCAGGTAAGTCACCCGGGCAGCGGCCGGGCTCCGCCCACAATATGGGCGGTGCAAGTGCAGTTATAGTTAGATGGTCCGTCCTAAAATCTCTTTCCAGTCTAGCGTCGACTCTTACCTGTGAAACATTATCTTATGCAGTGTGCTTTGCGCATGCGTCAGTGGCCACAGTATACATTTTGGAGAAGTGGCGCCTTAAATTTAAATTTGGAATAACTGGGCCCTGGTTGTGCTTATTTTTTTGTGATTGTGTGTTAAAGTTGTTTGTTTATTTCTTGTTGTTTGTACGTTACCTTGTTAATATATATATATATATATATATATATATATATATATATATATATATATATATATATAACTTCCTTTTTTTAGGACAGACTATTTGTAGTATTAATTTTTACCTATGCAAATACTGGTGTTTGTATTCATTTGCAAATTGTAGTTATAATTTTATTTGGAAGGTCTTCTACGTACAAAGAACAAATGATAATTTTTTACGATATTTAGAAACGTATCAGCACGTGATAATAAAAAGAATATAGCAATCCTAAATTACTGCTTAACATCTTCACATCAACTGATGGGGGACTCTCATATCGGACAAGAGGGGTTTTCATCGCCCCATGATCAAGGCCCGAGTACTTCTGCATGGACTCCTTCAGGATCCAGTTTGCAGCACCATGGCTATGCGTGGGCTTCATCCTCTTCGAATTTTCATGCAAATTCCCAAAGCGATATAAATGCAGTAGAAATAAATGCAGCCTCGAGCGGTTGCCTTCCCAATGCAGTTCCTCCTGGAAGAGAGGGCATGCACGGTGCTCAGAAGAAGGGAGGAACCCGCAAGAACGCTTGGGGGGGAAAAAGCTACGCAGATCTAATAACAATGGCTATTAAATCTTCTTCGGAAGGGAGGCTTACTTTGGCTCAAATCTACGACTGGGTGGTGACCAATGTGTCTTACTTCAGGGATAAAGGTGACGCCAACTCTTCTGCCGGATGGAAGGTAGGACAAAAAAAGGGCGTAGTTTTAGGTATGAAGCCTTATAAACAGTTTAAATAGTTTCGAAAGTACTCGGAAAAACATTTTTCTATTACCTTTATGAATAAAATATATATATATATATATATATATATATATATATATATATATATATATATAAAGGACTAGTTATAAATGTATAATGGGTATTTTCTAGTTTAAGTTAAGTCTGATTAAACTTGATAAACATTTAAGAATGTAGAAAGATTACCAGTCACTGTGGCCTACTGGTAAAGCTTCGAAATGTTAATATGAAGGTCTTGAGTTCGATCCTCGGCCCAAACTTTAGGTTTTAGGGATTAAGATGCTAACCCTGGGTCTCCCTTGGTGGGATAGTGGTTGGGAGTTTTTGGGACCTAAGAAAAGTCGTAGGTGCTCTCCGTCAAATGACCTTAAATGTTACGAATTAAGCTAAACAACCTGAAATAATAATAATAACCTTTATAATAATATAAAGGTTATTATTGATAAATACAACTTTTAATATTTACGCTAATTTAATCTAAACAACTCGTAACTTCTTATATATCCTTTTTTAATAGAAAAGAATATTGTACTTAATATTAAAGTTGATAGTCGGAGGATAATCGAAAATTGGATTGTATTAACAAAGTAGCAAGTCTCCTACCTTTAGCTTATCATATTAGAGGTCACATTCCTCTAATTGTGGTCTCTTGGGAGCCAATGGTCAATTTTCCAGTCCATAGGTTTGAAATCTATGTATCTTGATTCAAAGAATTTAAAGGTACACACACACACGCACATACACAAACACACATATATATATATATATATATAATATATATATAGTATATATATGTGTGTGTGGGTGGTTTTTGGAATCGTTTTCGCGATAGGTCATCGAGAAGGCAATTTTTCAGCTTTATCCATTTTCATGATGGGATTGTAGGAAGAACTAAGTTGTCTCCGCTCTCCCGCCATACTGTACCTTATATATGGGATGAATTTTACAATAAAACACGTGAAATGAATGAATGCTGCAAATCCACAAGGAAAAAGGAAAACGATTCCAAGGCCTTTCGTGTATTCAAAGCTACACCTCGTCAGGGAATGACGAGGTGTAGCTTTGAATACACGAAAGGCCTTGGAATCTTTTTTCTTTTCCTTGTGGGTTTGCAGCATATATATATTATATATATATATATATATATATATATATATATATATATATATATATATTAAATAATGTGTTGTTAATGATACTGTTTTCCTCTTCCTTAGTACACATATTATTAGGTAAATATTTTACACACACACACACACACACACATATATATATATATTAGATACAGATAACAACCTGCCGACATTTTATCACCCGTAAAAACAAGTACGAGTATTTCTCATTCTGAGGTGCTTTTTACGTTGCTAACCCCCTGCACTTTCCGAGTTCGAATTTTGGTGGGAGGATAAATTATGCATATGTTAAAATGCCCTGTTATGCGTTTATATATATATATATATATATATATAAAGACTCAGGATAAACAATATTCATGGATCAGAATGGAATTTTGTAAATCTTTAAAATAGGGAAAGTATAGGCTTTACTATGTAGTCTTACGAAGCACCGCTCCACCTATACACTCATTCAAGGTACGAGCAGCTCGCAACATCATTACTAAGTATATAATACAATACATAATAAAGGGTCAATGTACCAACGAGGCTTCTGTACGTGGCTCCTCACCAGTGGAAGTTACATCAATACTTTGATTTATTATATTGCATTGAATAGTTTCATCAATAATCATTTCCGTGCTTGTGTCGTTAGTTTGTATTGCAGACACTCCTGGTGTTATAGGTCCGGGTGCATAATTCATCTGGAGCAAGATGCGCCTAATCACACACACACACACACATAATATATATATATATATATATATATATATAATTTTTTTATTCAGGGCAATTTAAATATATAAATGATGATGCCATATGCAGTCTATGGCAAAGAAAGGGTTAAATGCAATAACTGCATTAAGATGCAAATTAGGTGAAGACAATAAAGTGGAATTCTGGATGGCTGCTCGGACTATGGCTATTGACTGATACGACAGGACGCGAGTTCAGATCTGTCTTCCACCTTATTGTTGTTTTCTTGCTTCCAAATATACGCTTGTTCACTTATTTACATGATAATAATGATGAATATGGTGACTCGACAGTTCTATTCATCTACTCATCCGCTTTACGTGAGGAAAATTAAATGATTTAGAGAATGAGCTACGAAACCAGCATTACAGGGTTCTTGGCCTTCAGTTAAATCCTGTAATTTAAAAATGGTTTAAACCATTAACGTGGGAAAGTGATTGGCTATGACAGTGGTTCCTAACCTTTTCGCATTCAAGGCACCCCAGTGCCATCCGTCTTTTGTCGCAGCACCCCTGAAGATTTTCTGTCTTCTTTCGTGGTTCCCCTGAGGTTCTCGGTCTCTTCACCATCGAGTTGTTTACTTTCCCCTGAGCACCACGTAACTTGAAATTGACCCTATATAGATTTCTTAGGAACGTAACAAAGTGGGAATGGTTTTTTTATTTGAAATGTGCTTCTGTTGAGTAACTCTTGAATGATTTATTTTTATTATTTTTGGCGAAATCTAGTAGCATCCACACCAACTGGAAAGCGCTGCACTAGAAAGACCATGAACAGTAACATCGAGAAGGGAGCATGCTTATCATTCCTGAACTACAAAACCGTCAGGATTCTGTTACCGAAATTCCTCGTACGATTTAGGTCAAAGTACCCGGCAAGAAATGGGACGTTTAGTAAACGTTGATAAAATGTTTACTAAACGTCCCATCTTTCGTTTAGTACAATCCAACGTTGGACATCTCCGCCAAAGGAAACTCTACTCTTCTAAAAGGCTTAAACGTAGTCGAAAAACGTGTGGACAACGGAAATGGTTAGTGAGACGTCTGATTTTTGCAGACACCTGGTGGTCTCCTATGAATCACGATTTGAGCAAGTCACTTCGGAAGGTTGGATGCGGGATGTGCTCAAGTCCATCTGAAACCTTCCATCGATAGTGTCTTCACCCCCTTGTGAAGTATGGCGGAATGTGTGTGTGTGTGTGTGTGCACACCAACTTTTTAGGGCTAAAAAGCAGATTTCATATTCGCAGAAGGACGTTTAAATTCAATATTACGTGGAAATCACGAACTCGCGACGTCTGTTCACCTACAAAGTATCCTTAATTTTGATCAGTACATCTTCAGGGAGATGGAAACCCCGTAGCATACCCCTACGTGATGGAAGAGAATGGCATTAAAGGTCTCTCTGGGCACCCAAAACTCTAACATGAACAACCATCGAAATATCTAAATCTGAGACTATAAATTGGCCGCGTCCCTCGAATACAGAAGAGTTGAAGGAACCTCTCACGGAGATATGACTCAATCTTAACCAAATTGTTATTTGAATTCTTGTGCATTTTATGCTGCACAGGGTTAAGACACGTGGTAGTACAAAAGTTGGTGCCACCACGTACTGAAATAAGGGTTTTCCTTCTCTTATTGTACTCTGTTCTCTGATAGCCTTTCATCGGGGTGACCTGACTATCAGGGTCCGGGAGAAGGAGAGCTGCATGAGGTGTCAAAGCACCAGGGCTCGGGCTAGAAGATAGAGGAGGAGGTGATCGGGGGTAAAGGGGCCCGGAGTCAAAAGTATCACCAGGGCCCGTGATTCTTCTCCGGACCTTGCTGATTATATGGTAATGGGTGCGAATAGGTATAAACTGTATATACACAAGACGATTGCATTTGTATCCGAGAGTCTAATTTTCATCATTACCCTTTTTCTTAGTTTTAAGATTGTGACTTTTAGTATATGTCAGACATACAGAAAACTTTTCAATCCTATTTGTTACACGCGCTTTGTAAACGATACTGTTAGTTTTTGTAAAAATCAAAGTTATATTTAACTTTTTATTGAAGCACTAAAACTTTGAGGAAACTTGAATTTACGTTTGAAGAATCAAAAGGGAACGAAATACATTTCTTTGATGTTAATTTTAAAATCAGTGAAATTGGTTCACTTCAAATGAATGAATGTACATTAAACGAACAGACAAAGGATCGTATACTAATTACGGCTCGTATATTATTCCACACAGCTACAAAATTTCAATAATCGGAACTTTATTACGCTGAGCCTATAAAAAAAAATAACTTCAGACTGGAATCTTATTTGACGAAGAAATTAAAAGAATAACGCCAAAATGAAAAGTTAATAATGGATTCCCTCAAATTATTATTATTATTATTGAAAAAGTTATCAATGATTTTTAAAATAAAAACAAATAATAAGAACAGAGATGATGGAAATATAATATTTTATTACAAAACTGAAATAATATTAGGCCGCATCAAAAAAAAAAGTCAAAATTAAAAAAATTCAAAAATCTTTATTCAGAAAAAGAATGAAATTGAGAGTTTTACAATTTTTAGATATTTGTTATGACATTTTAATATATTCACAGTACGCTCATTTGAATAGACCCTTGAAAGCATGGAGGCTTTTTAGGCAAAATTAATGGCATTTAGTTTATTACACAATGTGAAAGTGGCAAGTAATAGTAACAGTGATAACATAATAATAAATACAACATAAAGTTTACAAAATGTCACATACTTTTAAATTAAATGATTTAATGTATATTTAGTTGAAAATAAACTTTTAATTTCTATTTATTCTATGTCAGTTAAGTCGTATTGTGGAGCAACACAAAATTTGATAGAAATACTGGATCACCTATAGATCAGGGCCCCCAGCCTCAATTACATAATGATATCTTCGTTAAAATTAACGAAAATATCACTACTTAACCTAACCAATCGTCAAGGACGTACAGTTGACCTAACCGGGCATTCAATTTAATTTATTATAATATTTGGTACTGTAAAGCTAAAAACAAGAATACATGTTGGCCCTGATCTTCAGGTGATCCGAAATACTAAGTTAAAAAGTTAAAAAGTTAAAATTTAGAATTTAGTACAAAGCAAAGAAAGTGTTATGTTTTCCAGCTACAAAAATATTATGAGTAACGTTGTATCCTTGTAAGGAAGACGGATGTGACCCCTCTTATATAGGTTATACAACTAATACACTTTACAACAGAAATATAAACCTATTAATGAACACTTCAAAATTGAACATAAAATACAACCTACAAATGAAGTTGTTCAGAAATTTCGCTTAAAATTTAAAAATTTCTGCAGCTTTGAAATAACTTTAGAATCTTTAATGATGGAAAAAGCCCTTGAACAGATATCAAATTCATTGAAATCAATATAAAATTCAATGAAATGACAGGTTTTTAAATATTTTTAATTAAAATTTAACCTGAAAAGAAATTTGGGCAAAGAGCAATTTTTTATAAATAGTTTTTATCTAAATTGTTTTATTACAATTATTATTGTAATTTCATACCGTATACACTATACGCAAAAGGGATCACCTGAAGATCAGGGCCCCCAGCCTTCTTTAGTTAGCTTTGTAAGGCTAACTAACGAAAATATCACGACCTAACCTAACCAATCGTTAGGTCAACTGTACGCCTTGACGATTGGTTAGGTTAGGTCGTGATATTTTCGTTAGTTAGCCTTATAAAGCTAACTAAAAAAGGCTGGGGGCCCTGATCTTCAGGTGATCACACAAAAGTTCTATTTTTTAAGGCTTCACCTGTAACTATTAATTTAACAATCTATATTTTAGTTCTTTGAAGATATGTAATCTATACCGACGAAACGTTGCAGTTATCACAAATGATCGTATTACTGTATTCAACAGTTGGTTAAAAATGAAGTTTGGAGAAGTCTCTAAAACATTATGGTCTCGAAACTATATATATATATATATATATATATATATATATATATATATATATGGTACTTACGTATTATCGGGATTACCAAACTGTTTATGATGTATTTTTGCTCTCGTCATTTTCGTTTAAACTAACGAAAATATCACAACTTAACCTAACCAATCAAGGGCGTTCAGTTGACCTAACCGGGCATTCAATTAACCTACTAGGTTAATATTGGTTATTTCGCCTAAATGATCTGAAAAAAAGGAAGGATTTTAAGTTAGGTTAAGTTAGCTACGAAAAACAAAATAAAACGGAAAATGCCCGGTTAGGTCAACTCTACGCCCTTGATGATTGGTTAGGTTAAGTTGTGATATTTTCGTTAGTTTAAACGAAAATGACGGGAGCAAAAATACATAATAAACAGTTTGGTGGTCCCGATAATACTGCAAGTACCATATACAGGGTGATCAAAAAGTCGATGTGCACCTATATTACTCTGAGACAAAAGTGCATACATACAAGAAGTTAGATATTTTAATAAAAAATTATACGATAACGTGCAATATTACAGTAACACAAATTGCACGATATCGTATAATTTTTTATTAAAATATCGGAGCTATTGAAGAATAGGGACCCCAGCCTTCTTTAGTTAGCTTTATAAGGCTAACTAACGAAAATATCATGACCTAACCTAACCAATCGTCAAGGGCGTACAGTTAACCTAACGATTGGTTAGGTTAGGTCATGATATTTTCGTTAGTTAGCCTTATAAGCCTAACTAAAGAAGGCTGGGGTCCCTATTCTTCAATAGCTCCAAAATATCTAACTTGTATGTATGCACTTTTGTCTGAGTAATATAGGTGCACATCGACTTTTTGATCACCCTGTACAAAACTCTGCTGTCGATCATAAGAAAGTTAGTAAATGTAGATGAAATATTAGATTTGTTTTATCTGAAACGTCATCTATGGCCCACGGCTAAGTGGCATACATTCATGGGCAGTAAAAATATTTTAAGGAAATCAAACAAAAAGGGTCCAAGACTGGAAACTGTGCATATTACTGACCTGATGAGCTCGAAATAGTAACAAGCTTCACCCAATATCTAAAACAGAAGACTAAAGGCGAATAAATGAAATACCAGAACTGACCATGTCTGATCTGGTGACTTACGATATATCTGAATTATTTAATAATAATAATATATTTTGCGTATTTAAAACAGATACTTAATATTTTGTAACTTAAATTCAAGTTCATTACAAAAGAAAAATTGTTAAATGTTCTTAACCAAAAAAACTATGATATAAATGTCAGATTATTTCCATAATCTTTGTACGACTCTTTCCTCCTGTTTTTCTCGTGTAAAAATTTTCTTCAACCCTGAATAAGCGAGATAATTAAGATTTAAATAAATAAATAACCAGGATATAATTATTTATAAAGTTAAAACTAAAATATGAAGCAAAAAAAATGGACCTCAGCCGAAATGAGCTTCCTCACCCACGCAAAAGAGTATACTAAAACACAAATTCTTATAGGAATCCTGCATAAGCAAGCGTTTCCAGAAAGGCGAGGATAATGCTAGGCAGACATAGCTTACTTAAATGAACGGGAAGTGTGTGTGTGTGTGTGTGTATAGGGGAGGATGGGGAATGTAAGAAGTAAAAAGGGAATAGGGGAGGTATAAGTTTAATATATACCGGTATATGCAAAATTTACAAAGATTCGAATGTTGTCCATTGGCTTGAGTGCATGGGGGTTAACACGTAAAACACCTCTCGATCTGAAAGACGCGTGTTTTTCCTCGGGTGATGAAATGTAGTCAGGGTATTAACTTTATCATGTCGTAATGTAGCACGCGTCTTCGAGTCAGAGGGCCTTGGTTCGAAATCTGGTGGAGGATAAGCTTTGTATATGCAAAAGTTCAGTTTATATATATATATATATATATATATATATATATATATATATATATATACAGGTACAGGGTGTCCGAGAATTATCTGTACAATTTTTGGCTGTTATTAAAAGTCAACCATGAAGTGTAGAAATTCCAGTGTTGTCCCATTTTACAGAGAATCTCATTAAGTTTTTTCTGATACCAAGTTTTGACAAGTTTTTTAGAAATTCCAGTTTTGTCCGAACATTATCTGTACAATTTCATCTTTTAATAAAATTCTTGATAACAAGTATTCTTAAACAAGATTATTGAATCTGTATTTTCAAAAGTTTCTTTTACTAAAGTAACGTTGTTACAAACATTCGATATGTGCACCATTAGTGATTCGCAAAACATCCAATCGATACTCCAAATGTTGCCATGTACGCTGCAGCATATCCACATCAATTCGCTCAATAGCAGCTGTGATTCTTGCTTTTAAATCATCAATGTCTGTCACCCGCGTACATTTCTAAAAAACTTTTCAAAACGTGGTATCAGAAAAAACTTAATGAGATTCTCTGTAAAATGGGACAACACTGGAATTTCTACACTTCATGGTTGACTTTTAATAACAGCCAAAAATTGTACAGATAATTCTCGGACACCCGGTATAAAAAGAAAATCCTATGTTAAGTCAGGTAAACGTGTGGTTTAACAGTGTCTTCACCAGTACTTTAGTAAAGAGAACTTGATTTAGATCACAATCAACCAACTGATACAAGAATTTTACTAAGAAATGATTAAACTTTTTTGGAGCATAATATAACTGTTGATAAGAATGAAAGATCAATGGATCAAATGACACTCGTTACCAGCAATGATCATACACCCGCAAAACCCCTTAATCCTTAACACTGACTCCCACTGAACCGGGCTGTGAACAGCACAAGTTTGAGGATTTATACCATAAACTGTAATGAAATATAGGCCTATGTGATTTCTCAACACAAATGAGTACACAGCCTTAACTAATGCAGTTACAGACGGATTAGAGTCGGTATAAGAATCTGAGGATGAATCATTCCGACGTAATTCCAGACCATACCTAGTATTACAAATTAAAATACAAATTACAACCTTTCTCCTCTACGGTCTATATGTAGCCCCGCTGCGATCTCTTGCGGTAGGACTCTGGACCAATTACGTCATCAGTCTTCAGCTGCGTAACGACGAGGCGAGTAGACGACATAATTGATTTTGTGTATTTTTAATGAATGATTTTTAGGTTCATAATTAATGAATGACTTTAGCTTTCAAATATGTTTTAGTTAAACGACTTATGTTAATAATTATGGGTTTAACTTAAGTTTAAGCGTTTCAACAAAGTTTGAACTTCTCAATTTTAAAATTTCTTGGTTTTAGCTCTTTCATGGCTCAATTACTTATTTCTTTTTCTAAGTTCCTGAAAATATGGTTTGGATCACCTGAAGATCAGGGCCCCCAGCCTTCTTTAGTTAGCTTTATAAGGCTAACTAACGAAAATATCATGACCTGACCTAACCAATCGTCAAGGACGTACAGTTGACCTAACGAGTGGTTACGTTAGGTCGTGATATTTTTCTTAGTTAGCCTTATAAGGCGAACTAAAGAAGGCTGGGGGCCCTGATCTTCAGGTGATCCTATGGTTTTTCTTAAATTTTTTGTCGACTGATACTCGTTACGACTTTCTATGTGAATCTCCCTTCCAATTATAGGGCTTGTGAAACCTGAGCCAACGAGTTAGTCCCTCTCCGATGTTAATGTCTCACCAAAGGTTTAGCCTAGATACTTTAGCCTAGTTATTTTGCTTGACATTTTTTAACGTAATATAACATTGATAACTAACCTGTAGAAGGGTTAACACAAAAAGGTTACTGAATTTTCTGAATTTGCCTGTGTACAACAGCTTACGCAGCGTGTCGCCTTTCTAGTGAGAAATTATCTTTAGAGAAGTCTTAACCTATCAATTAACTTGAAATTCAATAAGGAAAACACCTCTTTCGGGACTTGGATAAGAAATGAATAGTTTAGCTAGGAGATAGCGAAAACTAAGAATTTCAGAATAATAAAATCACCCTACAGGGTGTTCGAAAAGTCCTGTCACCCCTACTAAATGTACATATTGTTAATACCAATTTTATTTTTGTGATTAATTGAATTTATATGTGATTCATTGACATTTTTTTCTTTTCCAGGTATTAGAGTTGTGTGAACATTAGCAGACCAATCCACTTACACTCTGGAGGTAAGGATAGTGATGATCACATAAGCTCATGAAAGGTCACATACTGGCAAAACGATGCATGATATCCAGAATGATTTCAACACAAGATTCAATAAGGCTGCACCACCAAACAAGACGGTATTAGCTGGGAGAAAAAGCTGTTTGAAACTGGCTCCATCAAGGACAGACCACGGTCGGGAAGACCAACAACGCGAGCAGAACAATGTGGTGTGATTGCATCGGTGGCTCGTTCACTGAAAAAATCACTTCAGAAACGATCACAAGAACTTTGTTCCCATGTCCACAATCAGAGATTACATGACAAAAGATTTCGGCATGAAACACTATCGCCCGTCATTTGTTAATGAATTAAGCGATACAGACATGCAGAAACGATATGAAGCCTGTAACGGTTTTTGATAGATATTCTTGATTAGTAACTGTATTTACTGTAATTAAAGCAATTGTTGCTAGTGACTTGTTTCTTAAATTACACCTACCACATCTAAATACAATTAATCACACAAAAATAAAATTGGTATTACAATATGTACATTTTGTAGGGGGTGACGGGACTTTTCGAACACCCTGTACAGTTCGGCTCTTGTTGGTACACTTAAACTTAAGTAATTAAAATATGATTAGTAACACAAGATAAGACCTATAACTAACATATAGGTAAAATCTAAAATCCCTCATTCATTAAAAAACTAAAAATCCAACTTTAAAAATACAAAATTCACTATTTTGTCTATTCTTTTTTGTTGGTACGCAATTGAAGATTGATGACGTTTTGGTCCCGAGCCGTCTAACTTAGTTTGGCCCAAATCATATCAAAAATGCATACTGGAATATGTCTTTCATTTGAAAGTATGTTTTACAGCACAGAGATCTCGCCAAAAGGTGGATAAAGACAGGATAGATAATCTCAGGCACTTAGCTTTCGATTAGATTCTAAACAAGACGAGTTGGGATCTCAACAAGGGGCCTAACCCAGTCAATTGCAGAACTTGCTGGTTTAACTATTTATTGAAAGTGGACGGAGGACCACAGTAGAGATACTTTCAGTTAGACAAATATAAGATAGTTAAAGTTAATTTTCAACAATTTGATCACTCGATCCTATCTTAGTTCAAGAAAGTGACATAATTTCTGTTCTAAGGCAGTTGAAGGAATGTGGTTATATATGTATTATATCCCTCATAGTTTGATATTAGACACGTTAGGTGAGGTACTATATACAGGGTGTTCGAAAACGAAAAGTCCCGTCACCCCCTATAAAATGTACATATTGTAATACCAATTTTATTTTTGTGATTAATTGTATTTAGATGTGGTAGGTGTAATTTAAGAAACAAGCCACTAGCAACAATTACTTTAATTACAGTAATTACAGTTACTAATCAAGAATATCTGTGTGCGCACCATCATTTTCACGGGCAGTATGGTTTCATGCCGAGATCTTTTGTCATGTGATATCTCATTGTGGACATGGGGACTGCAAGTTCTTGTGATCGTTTCTGAAGTGATTTTTTCGGTGAACGAGCAACCGATGCAATCACACCTTCACATTGTTCTGCTCGCGTTGTTGGTCTTCCCGACCGTGGTCTGTCCTTGATTGAGCCAGTTTCAAACAGCTTTTTATCCCAGCGTAATACCGTCTTGTTTGGTGGTGCAGCACTATTGAATCTTATGTTGAAGTCATTTTGGATATCATGCATCGTTGTGCCAGTATGTGACCTTTCATGAGCCCATGTGCTCATCACTATCCTTTCCTCCAGAGTGTAAGTGGACTGGTCTGCCATTGTTCACACAACTCTAATACCTGGAAAAGAAAAAAAAATGTCAATGAATCTCACAAATTCAATTAATCGCACAAAAATAAAATTGTATCACAATATGTACATTTTGTAGGGAGTGACGGGACTTTTCTAACACCCTGTAGTTTTCAGACTAGTGACTGGGTTAGATTTATTCGAGAGTGAAAATCCTAATGTTTCACACAGTAATCTAATAAGCAGAGTAGTTTTAACTACTGAATTATAATTTGATTTAACTATTGAACTTCAGTTTATGGGCAATGCACAATTATTTCTTTGTTTTCCAGCCAAGTCAGATTAGGCAAATCTAAAACTTTCTCTAAAGTCAGTCACTTTTCCCACAATCACAGCCTATGCAGCCTATGATGTTAATGACAGTGAAAGAATGGGCTTACCCATTCAATATAATAGTTTATTATTTGATGCTAGTAAAACGCAGTTAACATCGAACTAGGCAGTAGGGGTGGAAGTTCTTATACCATGATCAATATGGAGTCTGGATTATTCAACCCACCCATATGACGAAGCGGAAATAGCGCTATTCATACCTTCCCAAAAATAATCTTAACAGACATCCTTCTATCACCCAGACGTTTTTGAATTTTGTCTATTAATCTTTACCGTGATAGAATGGATTACTTCTAAATTTGGGTTATATGGCGCTCATAAACAAACGTAAATATTCATGTGGTCCACATTAATAAAATCGATCGAATTTATGCAATTCAAAAAGACAACTAAATTATAAAATTGTAGGGACTTAAAGGGGATGTGAAAAGGTAAGTTCTGGGGGCCCCTATCTCGGAAAACTTTCATGAGCATACCGGCCACTAGATGTCATGCATACGAAAATAGCATCAGTTATAAACCAGTAAACTTTCACATTAAGAAATGTGGAAAGATGTTTTCTTTACATTTGTAGTAGATGGAATTCGTCGTAAACATTTAGCAAAGTTTTTATACTTTAAGAATTCGAATATATTTATATGTAGTTTGTAATTATGTTAAACTATCAAAGCGGTCATCATAATTCCCGGATGAAAAATCAATAAATCTTAGGAAAGCTTTCGCCAAGTTACGGCGGGAAAGGTTTCCTGCAGGTGACGGGGAAGCCTTGCTTTTTTTTTTTTCTTTTTTTTTTTTCCCAAACATTTCCTCTAATTGTTTTTAACATTTTCATTTTATGGAAATATTTAGACATATTAACATTTTAGAGACGGCGTATCTTATCCTTGACTTAAGAATACGTTTCAGTAATAGCTGTACAACAAAAGTATTAGAACTTTTATATTCTTGACTGAAACGTACTGTATTATCGCGTTTACGAAACATTAGGGGCTTACGTTTCATCCTAATTATGTATGAGGAACTCGGGAAAAGATTTTAACAACTTGTCGGGCAGTGTGACTTTACTAAATTTGTTTTGGTTAACGCCAGACGATTTTATTCAGTCTCGGAAAGACCTCTGTGCAGTAAAGGATTAATCAAACGTCTCTTAACCCTTTATTGTACGGAGGTCTTTCTGAGACTGAACAAAATCGTCTGGCGTTAACCAGAACAAAATCAGTAAAGTCACACTGCGCGATTAAGGGTTAAAGTGGAAGAAACTATTATTTAAATCCGTCAGAGAATCCCACTGGCTGTTAATCTCAAAGCCCCGGGTTCGATACGGCGCCGATTTGAGATTTCGGTGCTTAATTCGCGTTTTGTGGATCTTCTTCACCGGAGCAGTCTGTCCGATCTCACGAGGAGCTGCAGGTCACTTATGTCATATGACCTTGACTGGTATTATGAAGGTACAAATGGTTAACAATGAATCAGCTAGC
The DNA here is from genome assembly GCA_023014485.1 of Bathynomus jamesi. Taxonomy (NCBI): domain Eukaryota; kingdom Metazoa; phylum Arthropoda; class Malacostraca; order Isopoda; family Cirolanidae; genus Bathynomus; species Bathynomus jamesi. The sequence goes on from JAJOZX010003021.1 coordinate 345,064, forward strand.
TACTGTTTATTTAAACATATACTTATTTTGGATCACCTGAAGATCAGGGCCCCCAGCCTCAATTACCAAATGATATCTTCGTTAAAACTAACGAAAATATCACGACTTAACCTAACCAATCGTCAAGGGCGTACAGTTGACCTAACCGGGCATTAAATTATTATAATAATTGGTACTGTAAAGCAAAAAACAAGAATACATGGGGGGGCCCCCCCTGATCTTCAGGTGATCCTTTATTTTAATGATATAAATATGACCAAGATAGAGATTCGGAAGAATCAGGATTCAGTTTTCCGAAACTAGTAAACCAACTGTGGTAAATGGTCGTCATGGTAGCCACAGTTCTCTTGGTATTGTTTCCTTTCCAAATTGAACGAGACCAGATTGAGACCTCGGTAGGAAAATAGTTTAAAATGGATAAATTGGCTCATAAGTATTAGAGAAAACGGGGTCAGGGGGTCGGCGACTATCGGTCACTCACCTGACTTAAAGAAAATTGAATTTACTTCTTTTTATTTTCTTATTTTAATTATATATATATATATATATATATAATATTAATATATATATATATACAGTATATATATATATATATATATATATATATATATATATATATATATATGGGATTGAACTCAGAATGGTCCCCTGAGATTCGATTATTTGAACTATAATTGATTTAATTTTCCCAGAATAGTTCCTTGTTCCATACACGGTCTGTGTGTAATATATATATATATATATATATATATATATATATATATATTATATATATATATATATATATATGATACACACAGACAGTGCATGGAACAAGGAGCTCTTCTGGGATAATTAAATCCACTATAGTCCGAATAAGTAATGGTAAATGACAAATACCAAAACTATGGTATTTGTCATTTACCATTACTTATTCGGACTATAGTGGATTTAATTATCCCAGAAGAGTTCCTTGTTCCATGCACTGTCTGTGTGTATCATAAAAAACTCAGGGGACCATTCTGAGTTCATTCCCATATATATATATATATATATATATATATATAATTAATATATATATATATATATATATATATAATTTATTTATTTATTTATTTATTAGTTAGGAGAGCTATGAAAAATACGTTCATAATGAATATTAAAATGATTTCCCATTTTTACTGGATGTTTATTACAATTTATAATTTTCTTAACTCCACATTCGTAAGCAAGTACGGTATTCCCGAAGGCTACTGTAGATGTACATTGTACAGCAACCCTTCTCCGATATAGCTAACAAAAGCTTTCGTCACCATTATTTCTCCTGACAAAGGGGACGTCTTTATTAGATTTATTAAAATATAGTGAAAACTGTCTCCTGAAAAAGACTTTAATTTGATTAGCACTTTAAACAAATCCTATACGATTATATGATTTAAACAAATCTTATAGCATATTGTAACAAAAGTCAATATGAAAATGCTAAAATTGAACCAAATTTGGTATTTTTAGTGTTTATATTAACAACCATGACGAAAAAGGAGTCAAAATTTGTGTCAAAATGGCCTAAATTAAGCTAATTTTAAGAGAAATTTAGTCAGATATTTACCAAATCAATAATATTAACTGCTAATTATTTTTGTTTGTAAAATATGCCTTGAATTGAGAAGTGTGTATCGTGTATTCTATGAGACAAAGTTATCTTTTCATGGTCACGTTCAAAGGAAACTTCCCTTAGACAAAAACGGAATTTTTGTAGGGAATATGAAGGTCCTTTGGAATTTGCAGGTGACATTTTATCGATTAGTTATTTAGGTTTGTTAGGTTAGGTTAAGATAGGGTCACTTAGGTTAGGTTTATAGGTTAGTTTTTTAGATGATTAGAGTGTTGGTAAAAACGTGTATAGGTCCGGAATTTAGCCATATAGGCTAATTCATATGGAAATGTAAAATCACCGCCTGATAATAGTGAAAAACCAAATCTACAGGATGCCCCAAAAGACCCTTTATCTTCTTTATCCTGACCCTAATCTAGTAGGAAAAGATTCAGGGGTAAAAGGACTTACGGGACACCCTGTATCTATGTATAAAAAATATTCCTTGAAGAGATGCAGGGAAAAGTTCTTCCTCAGAAACAGGTGTACGAAAGTCGGTACGAAAGTAATGCCTCTTATTGTATTTACGAATTGAAGATTAAGAGGCATTACTTTCGTACCGACCTTCGTAATTTTACCGCGTGTCGTTGCCTGTGTGTGATATCATGCTCTTTACACACGCAAAAGATTCCAATTCGGTTCTTAAATATTACCTCATCTTATATTCGTGTACGAAACTGTTAAAAAACCCCAAAACAATGCATTTTTTTTTCAAAACCCCAAATTACGAGATTCATTGGTATTTAAAACCAAATATTTTGGTAACTTGTTACATTTGCATTATACGCATTTTGGGTTCCTTTATTGACAATTAAACTGAAAATATAGAAGTATTTGTTGAGGAAATGTATTTTAGTACAATTTATAGCGTTATTTCCGGTGGGATATTACAGTCCCACTTTCCAGTAGGACATTACAGTCCCACTGATACTGAAAAGGTAAATTACATTAGACCTTATTTTGCTAAGTTCGCTGATTGAAAGTTTTAAAGATCAAAATATACAGGACAAATTTCCTTCTCAAGAATTTTTCAGTACAAAGATAGAAAATCTTAAATACAGTTTCATGTTGGTTGGTTGGTTGGTTCTCCATCTGACCATTATTTAAGGCGAAATCGACTGTGTATGAATTTTATTAGAAATTCAAACGTTTCCAAACTTTTATCTTTGAATTTGACATTATTTTTGTTGATTATTTCGTGTACTTTAACCCGAGTTTTCTCTCTCTCTCTCTCTCTCACTTCTATTTTCTTTACAGATCATTTTACAGTTAACCCTTTAATGACGGATGGTACCTTAAGGTCGACCAGAAATAATAATATAAATTGTACTACAATGCCTCGTTTCTATAAATGTTTCTACGTGTTTATATATAGATGTCATTTAGTTGTCGGGAAAGGAACCCAAAATGTGTATCATTTCAGTGACTAGTTACTAAAATATTTAGTTTTCAATAACAATAAAACCTATACGTTCTGGTAACAAGAGTGACCGCATATGCTGCGGACTGGTCCTTAAAGGGTTAAAGCATTCAATGCTGTTCATTCCACAGAACGATTATATATATAATTATTTACAGAACCACGATAGATTTAATGTATTATATTTTAATGCTTGTTATATGTGTGTGTGTATGTTATAATGTTTCAGACCAACAAAGACTCTAGGATCCACTCATGGCTGGTCTACCTAACTGTGTTCGTAATTGTGCATTGTGTATGTCCTCCGTGGTGGCGGAGGGGACCTACAATTTTACGTGGGTTCCGAACCACAAGAACATAAGAAATTTATGTAAAACCTGCCTGTACATTGGCAACGACCAATTTTTACGAAACTAAATAATTATCAATTTAAAACTTAATATATTGTATGTAGCATTTCCTCATCTTAGAGATTAAAAGATGTTAGATTTGCTCAGTAACTGGGTGGGTGACCGATCTCTGCTTTCAGATGATATAGTGACCCATAGTTTGGATTCCACCTAAAGCTATAGGTTCCGTCCGTCACGTGACCTTTGCCATTACGGAGGAGGTTGAACAACATCCCCCCAAAAGTATTATTGACATTCAGTTTTGATCATATAACGTCGGATTTTTTTTTTTTTTTTTTTAAAGGTTTACAATTTACATAGACTGTCGAGGTCCTTACGAACGGGGATCAATGCCTTTATTTTTAGCAGCACGAAAAGCCATCATCTACTCATTACATTTTGCCAATCATATTTACATTTTCCATTGAACGAATTTCCAGAAGTTAAACTTTACGACTGTTTTTATGTACGGTTAAAGTCGAATCTCGGCAGTTTGAAACGTCATTTTCGGTTTGAGACGATTTTTTTCTTGACAGAAATTAAGTTGTAATAATGTGTGTGTGTGTGTGTATATATATCTATTAGTGGTGCACCGATTAATCGGTATCGGCACCTTGCATGCCTATTAATCGGTCATGCAAGGTATTTTCCTAATATCGTCATGCCAGGTGCCGATACCGATTAATCGGTGCACCACTAATATATATATATATATATATATATATATATATATATATATAGGATGAATTTCACAATTAACACGTGAAATGAATGAATGCAAACTCACAGGGAAAAAAGAAAAATGATCCCAAGGCCTTTCGTGTATTCAGAAGTAGTATTCATTCCCTGACGAGGTGTACTTCTGAATACACGAAAGAACTTGGAACTATTTTTTTTTTACCCTGTGGGTTTGCATTATATATATATATATATATATATATATATAATATATATATATATATATACACACACACACACACGTGTGTATGTGTGTTCTAAAGAGAGGGAGAATGCGTCTTCCAGTACGTTAATTAGAGGCAAGAAAAGAACACGCAGTATATTGTAGAGAAATTAAAGTATTTTATTTGTTTTTATATATCGAAGCTGTTAATAAGTATTCCGACATATCAAACGCTATTAAATACTGTTGTTATTTTTAACATTAACGTAACAAACTTAACTCTTTGAAGTGTTAAAATGAGCCACGGGAAAAATTCTGTTCGAAGATATTTTGTAGTTCCGGAAAGCGAGTTAGCGAAAAGGAAGGTTACAATCCGTTTGCATAGCTTGAAGATTAAAAGGTCAGGTCAACGAAGGGATACAATAGTACATGTACTTTATAGACCTTAATCTGGTTAAAGTCAGAATTATAATCTGGACTTGTAACTTAAAATGAAAAACAGAGAGGTTTCGGTATCAGTATGGCTCCTCGGCAGGTTCTTTTCTCGGTTTTAAAGGTAAAAAAGATTTCCCCAAACGCGACCTTATCTATATCTGTAACACCTAGGTATGAATTTCCACAGCTGTCTTTACCCTTGGGAGGCAATTCTGAAATTTTGATTATCTTTCAGATAAAAGGTTTTATGTACATTCTGAGTAGGTATTACCTACTTTTTATCATTAAGTGTACAGTAGCAGGCAGGTCAAATATTCTAAAATGATCAGTCACTAAGCACGTATATGTAATGTATATTTCAGTACTTGTTCATTGTGTATTTTGCTGTATTTTAGATAACAGTAAAATGTATTAGTAATATTTGTGTTTTTAGGATGTATATTAATTTTTTGTATTTTTATAAGAACTGATCTGTTTCATCGGGACTACATTACATTAAGTAATGTGGCTTTGAATTAGGTTAGTTATTTCCCACCTGACCAATTTCAGTCAATCAGGCTTTTTGTAACAAGTTTCAAAGAACTGGTTTCCTTGAAACTTAATTATCATACAGTGTGTGTGTGTGTATTATATATATATGGGAATATTTTAGTGTGAGGCATGTAAGCAACTGAAAAATGATAATGAGGATAAAAATATTACTTATTATAATGAGGATGATTAAAGAAATAATTACTCCAAGAACTTTCGAGTTGAATTGAGCTCCTCTTCAGGAGATTAGGGAGATAAAGATCAAATAAAATTTACACACACCAAAGAAGGAATATATATATATATATAATTTTGTATGTAGAGGCGCAGATAACTGGGTCTACTTCAGGTCAGGTCAGTTCCCCTATAGAGAAGAGAAATTCATCTGACGTTTTAACTTCAGATTTGGAGAGAAAATAACGAACAAATAAAAAAACCTCCTTCTTCGCGTTGTTCCTCCGCGCAAAGTCCTTCCCTCGATCCGCCCACAATCCTTCTACAGCACCTCCGTCACCCTCTCCAACAGGTAGCCACGCCCACTTAATGGAATAGGGCGGGGCATGTATACAAAAAACGCCTGACGAAGTTTGGCTCCTGTCGCCAGAGTCAGTACGACGCAGCTTAAGTCGGTGGAAGGTTGAGTCACCGACTCGCGTTGAGAGAGTCTCTTCGATATTCGTGAGTCGCGTTGGTCAGCAGCAGTACTGCGACCCAGCGAGGGCTTTCTTGAAAAGGGTCGCCAGTCGTCAGTCGTCAAGTTCTCGTTAAGATGCTGAAAGTAATCAAACAAATATCCGATTTCTGTGTTCGTCGAATTGAGTTCGTTGTTTTTTTATAGTGACATTTTACTGGTGATGTGAAGTGATTTCTGATTATAATATTGGTAATTAACAATAAACAAATACTTAAACATTATTAACACGTGAATAGATATGATGTCCACTTCGTTTCTCTCTCTCTTGAAAGAAGAACCCGCAGAAGTAACGGATATGGATTCAAACAATGGACGTTTAGCGATTCCCAGACCCATTGGCCACCAATCGTCTGTGGTTAATGATCCCCAAATTCAAGGACTGCCAATTTCGCCACTTGCCTCGAGTACCATGCAACCTCCAGGGATGATTAGGAGTGACATTGATCCTAATTTTGAACCTGTTCCGAGGGGAAGGTCAAATACCTGGCCTCTGCTGCCAGAAGGGTTCATGGAAAGCGAAGAACCTTCGGGAGTTGATCCGACCACTTCAGGAGAGACGCAACGTGTCCAAGGTGGTTCGTCTCTCGTTGAATCCTCTGGCGGACCCCCGAAGAAAAACACATCACGAAGAAATCCCTGGGGTAATATGTCTTACGCCGATCTCATAGCGCAAGCCATTGCTTCCTCCCCTGAAGGGAGAGCTACTCTGTCGCAGATCTACGACTGGATGGTTCAAAATGTTCCCTACTTCAAGGACAAGGGCGACTCAAATTCGTCCGCTGGCTGGAAGGTAAGCTACGATTGCGGCGATAGTTGTTTTAATACTTCGCAACTCGAAAGCGACCAACGGCTACGATCTTTTAAAATTAGGAGTTCATGATTGGAAGCAAAAGTCGGATCGGCATTGAAATTTAACCCTTATTTCATAATGTTAGTAAATTATAGCAAGGTTATGAAATAAAGATAACACCCCCCCCCCCCTTGTTACCTAACCTTGGTTAATTATACCAAGGGTATATTTTACTCAGGTTACGAAATAAGGGTTAAGAAAACTGATAAATCTCTTCATTATAAATAGGCCATCGCGAATCTCAATATCATAACCCAGATTTTTCAACAGAATTCAACTCTATCGTGTCTTGTGACGTTTTACTTTATGTTGCGATGAAATTTGATGAATATAGAAACTTGCTATAATTTTATTTATTTTTTATTAGTTTCAACACAGTTCGCAAACATATATTTGCAAAAAGCTTTGTTCCCGTAGAATTGTGCAATATATGTACGTCGGCGTCACAGGTTTTAAATATGATTATTTTTATTAATTTTTAGTAGCTAAATCGTGTAATAAAGCCTACAAATGTAGAATGTATGATGCAACTATGCAACTTTCAATATATATATATATATATATATATATTGTGTATTGAGTAC
>JAJOZX010003021.1:357500-485000 GCA_023014485.1 Bathynomus jamesi
ATTGTTAGCACAACAGTTTACTTCTCCCTCGATGCCATTCTCATTTTCGGTCCACAATTAAGAATGCGCAAAGCGAGAAATCCACATTTGAGAAAAGACTTCAGTTGAAAAAGAATGTCACTCCTCTTCCCAATGGTGTTGAAGGCGCCAAATAAGAATGGCTAATATTACCTAACCTAACCTAACCTAACCTGGAACAAAGTGGGAAAGCCGTGGATGAGAAAGATAATAGCGGGGCTTAGGAATCTATCGTTCTGGGAATTTGCCTCCGAGAGATATTCTTACTCTCGGGTTTCTCTAACTTTTTGGGGAATGAAGCGGGAATGACATCCGCCAGTCCAACGTACGGATAAATAATTGTCAACGTAAAGAAACCCAGAAATCAAACGGATGAAACACGTTTTCAATCGTAATAATAATAATAATAATATTATGTCATTCTTGTCGGTCTATTTTAAGCCTATTTTATAGTTCAGAGAATCGGTGACATTTTTATTGGTTTAACCTGAACACTATTTTTAACTTTCCGTCTTTCATAGTTTTGTTCAAGGTACTAAACTACTTAGAGTATTTAGAACTGTGTTCTCCTATTTTCAAATTGTGTGTGTGTGTGTGTGTGATGAAATAAAGTGAAATATTGTTAAGAACGAAAGTAATAAAATTATTTGAATTTTTCTTTTTTCTCCGCCCGTTTTTTTTTTTCACCTCGTCCCCCCCCCCCCCCCCCCTTTCCCCCCGTTTTGAGTTTTGAGTTTTGAATCATCATCTGTCATAGTTACTCTGTCAGATCTTTTGCATGAAAGATTCTCAGTTTATTTATCTATTCTTGTCCATATATACGCAGTTTTGAGTTCTTTCTCTCTTTTAGTTTTCGTATACAGCAAATAATTGACATTTTTTACTAAATATAGCGATAAACAAATAATTTCCGTGTGTGTGTGTGTGTGAAAACACGGATAAAAAAGCTGGGATTGTTTCTATTTTGTGTTCATGACTAAAGGCTTCAATGTATATGGTACTGTCGTGTGTCAACTGTCATGCATCGTTATCAAAGTTTGTCACTGTTTCATGAATAGAACTTGTCAACTCGGAGAAGTTTATTGGACTTATATATATATATATATATATATATGAGTGAGTGAGTGTGTGTGTGTGTGTGTTGCTTGTACCCTGTGGTGAATGGACGTGCTGTTTTGCTATCTACTTAACACCCAAATTAGAAGGGAATAATCTACTCGGCGGTTTATTCTGCTTGCACTGGAAAGTGTATAAAGTATCAGTGAATCCGTGCATATAAATTATAAAGTGAAATTCATTAAAATTAAGAAAGTACAATACAGTTTACATAATTTATCACCAGTTTTAACGTATATATTCAAAACGAAATACGGTTGGCTTTCGAGAAAGCTTGAAACAAGGCAGGAAAAAGGTCATAAAACGCAAAGGTCAGAAAACCTTCGAAATACCCTCGACCATCGAAAGGAAAGAAATAGAAATAATAAATAATTTGTGTGGGTATTTCTTTTTACGCTAATTAAGGAATAGCATGGCTATGGGTCCAAATTCTCACTTAATCTGTAATTTGTGCAATCTTGTAACAACGGAAAACTTGGCGATTAGATGTGATTTCTGCCAGCGACTGAATGACTTTATCTGCATGAATTGGAATGATAGGGAAATAACTCTTGTCTCGAACGCGAAACACGTCGTGGGGATCAAGTTTCTATGTGGGGCATGTACACAAACCGTAAATTCTTTCGCTGTCTTTAAAGAAATTGAGATAGCAGACTTGAAAGTTACAAAAAAGAAACACATGGGTCCGGAATGGCCCCAACGAAAAACCGGGTGGATGAGAGAGAAGACGAAATAACGAATAACAGTTTAATAACGAACAACAATTTAATAACAACTAACGATATAAACAATATAATACGGAAGGAAGACATAGATGAAAGAAAAGAAATAAGTAAAAGTTGCGTAGTAGTCAAACGGTCCAACGAGCGAAACGATAAAAAGATAATAACTGAAAACGTAGAAAATAAACAGCCAAAGAAAAATAATGATAATGCCAACATAAAGAACTTTGAAAATAATAAGAAAAGAAGCAGAAGCGTAGAAAATATCGTATGTAAATACTACGCGAAAGTGAACTGCAGATATCGGGATGGGCAATGCATATATGTACATCCCACATTATGCAAAACGCATTACATAAATGGATACTGCAAATTTGATAAGAAATGTATGTTCCACCATCTTACGGTCTGCAACACTTATGCAAGATATGGGAGTTGCAAATACGGAAAAAATGCCGATACCACCACCCTCAAAGGAACGCAACGAGTGAACAGAAAAAACGAACATCAAAGAAGAGTGCTAATTTTTTTAGACGCAGCCAACACATTTCAGCTGCTAAATAGTATCCATCAATTACAAAACCAGCTGACAAATATAAATATAGGACTCCGAGAGCCAGATAGAAGGTACGAACAAAGGCACTTCATGCGTTATCGGGACTACACGGCAACGAAACCGGCACCCCCATTGGAAAACAAATCGGAACCACCTGTATGCGATGAAGAAAGAAAAAATAAAAATAATTCTAGCCAACATACAGGGCCTGAAATCAAACCATTCCACGAACAAAGTTGTATACCTGAAAGGACACATGCAAGAAGCCGGAGCAGACTTTACATGCCTCACGGAAACTCGTCTAAAGGACTGCCAGGCGAACTGTGAAAATTGTAAGTCCTGTACTGACAAAAAAGAAATACAAATTGACAAATATAACATCCTCCGAGCCGACAAAACAGTGAGACGTAAAGGAGGATGTGCTATTTACATACGCGAAAGGCACAGAGCAGAAATGGCTGTAAGTACCTCAAACAGCTACGTAGAATGTGTAGCAGCAAACATTGAAAAATAAAATATGGTACTAATTGTAATGTACAGACCCCCAAACACGCCAACCTCAAAATTTTCAGATTCCATTACAGAGGTAAAAAACTTGGTAAAAGATCTACACTCTCCAACCCCAAATATTTTTCTCTGTGGTGATTTTAATTTCCCATTCACGAAATACCGGGTGTACATAAAGTCAGGATCTATTTTTGTGAAGCACTTTGAAATTATATGGAATTCAATCATAAAATGATAAAGTGGTAACATTTATTAAATAATTAAGAGTAGGATTCGACGTGACGCCCATCAGTATCCCTGCACAGCTCAAATCGTTCTGGAGCATTTGCGGGGTTATGTTATCTGCAGCAGTTCGTATACGTGTACGTAAGTTTTCAAGACTCGTAATCTTCGTCTGATAGACGTGCGATTTGATAAAGCCCCATGCAAAGAAATCTAAAGGGGTTAAATCTGGTGATCTCGCTGGCCAAGGTCTGTTGCTTCCGCGTCCGATCCAGCGATTTGGAAAACGTCCATTTAGATAATCCTGAACAATTTTGGCATAGTGACAAGGAGCACCATCATGTTGATAGACGACGGTACTAACAATCCTATCCCCGTCGTCTATCAACATGATGGTGCTCCTTGTCACTATGCCAAAATTGTTCAGGATTATCTAAATGGACGTTTTCCAAATCGCTGGATCGGACGCGGAAGCAACAGACCTTGTGTCGCGAGATGACCAGATTTAACCCCTTTAGATTTCTTTGCATGGGGCTTTATCGAGTCGCACGTCTATCAGACGAAGATTACGAGTCTTGAAAACTTAGGTACTCTACCCATATGAATACTACAATACAAACCAAACCTTAAAAATCTCTGTAACCAATATTGTTTGGCCAAACAAAAAAAAAAAATTCGTACATCTAACCACCTCTGGCGAGGCTCTAACTCTTGCAGAGGGCGCTCTGCAGACCATCATTATTATTTTCAAAATCATTGGTATTATAAAACCATAAACAGGATGTAGACCGGATGTTCAATAAGCAAGAAATGTATGACGTTTTGATGACGTCAGTTTCTATTCCTGCAAAATTGTGTGCTAAAACGCTGCCTAGGTAATACTATGGCAGCGTTAGCACAGATACAGGGTAAACCAAAAATGGCAAATAATACAGGGTGAACCAAAATTTTTTTTTTTTTTTTTATTGTTTCATACCATACAGCTTAACATAAAATACAATTCGATTAACATATGTAAATGCATACTCATTTTTTTGAGATCCCTCAGGTGTATATTTACCAACATAAATATGACCTAATGGTTTAGATAAATCATTGGTTGATATCTTAATTAAAGTATTAGGGAATTGGGCAGTTACTTGTTTACCTAAATCACACACCGGCTTCAGTCTACGATACATTCTAAACTCCTTAAAAGGTGAGAACCACTTTGTTCTGGGATGATTCATTACTTGCTCTGCACTATGTGAGGAATCTATATTAGGTTCAAACAAAACACAATGGGGAACAATTACATATGGAGATGGAGATATCCCTACATTAGGTCCCTCTAACCTTTCCCTAACATCTTTCTTACGACTTAATGAATCTTCATAATTAATAACATATCCAGACATATTCATTCCGGGAATACTATGAAAAGATACACCCGTTACTTGATAATAATTAAATTTTAAAATAGTTGATTTAGCATCCTTAGTTAAAAGATCCAAACTCAATGTATAATATCCATCTGCATTAACATCAAAAGTATTTTTAGACAAATAAACAAATTTCATTGAAGCTGTAAATATCTTCTCCTTTGACCGCCATCTAACTTTCCTTCGAGGAACATACTTCCTTTTTCGAGGAACAAACTTCCTTCTTCTATACATCTTGACAAGTAAATAATACACGTCACTCCGATGCAATTCCAATGAAGAGAATGAAGTTTAAACAATTTATGGATCTATTTATAGATTCTCATTACGTCATGTTATGAAACGAATCCTATCCCCTTAGAATCAACATGATGGTGCTCCTTGTCACTATGCCAAAATTGTTCAGGATTATCTAAATGGACGTTTTCCAAATCGCTGGATCGGACGCGGAAGCAACAGACCTTGGCCAGCGAGATCACCAGATTTAACCCCTTTAGATTTCTTTGCATGGGGCTTTATCAAATCGCACGTCTATCAGACGAAGATTACGAGTCTTGAAAACTTACGTATACGAACTGCTGCAGATAACATAACCCCGCAAATGCTCCAGAATGTGTTTAGAAATGCTGCGGAACGATTTGAGCTGTGCAGGGATACTGATGGGCGTCACGTCGAATCCTACTCTTAATTATTTAATAAATGTTACCACTTTATCATTTTATGATTGAATTCCATATAATTTCAAAGTGCTTCACAAAAATAGATCCTAACTTTATGTACACCGTGTATAAAAGGATAGGAAAAAATATATGTATACACCAGGACAAGGGGGGCACACGAGATGACCAGGAGCAGGTAAAAATGCTACTAGCTCCAGCTGTTGTTGGTATTCACAAACAACAGTAATCTAATTGATAATGTAGAAATACTCCCAACTATGATATCGGACCACAACATCATTGAAATAACAACTAATATAAAGGCAACAGGAAAGGAAAGAACATGCACAACAGAAAGAAGCAAATTCGAAATTTTTAATTTTCACTCCGAAGCTATAAACTGGGAAGATGTGACAGCCAGCATGGAAGTAATAGATTGGAAAATCATTTTCGAGGCAAAGACAACGGAAGAGATGCTAATGACGTTAGAGGAGAAGACGTTAGAAATTGTGAAAAAACATGTCCCAAAGATACAACAAAGAAGAAAGAGAAGCAGGTTCGAAAGACAAAAGAGGGCGTTGTTTCGAAAGAGAAAAAGAGCGACTGCAAAATTAAGTATGTAATTGTAAAGATAACACTAGAAAAATATTAAATGATAAACTGCAAAGTGTCGATGTCGTCATACAGGAACTAATCGAGAAGCATACAGAAAAAGACGACGACGCTATAGAAGCGATAAAGATAAAGGCTAACTCAAAGTACTTCTATAATTTTGCAAAAAGAAAGTCGAAAAACCATGCGACTTATCGGACCTTTAAAAAATGAGAACAGTGCTTTATCTGATGATCTAACAGAAGTATCTGAAATATTAAGAGCTCAGTACGAATCATCTTTCAGTATCCCAAAAACTGACAAATTGATATGCGACAGAAACGCGTTCTTTAAAGAAGAACCACAAGGGGAAAGTATAACGGATTTCGACTTTACGACGGATGATATTACACAAGCCATAGGGAAACTAAAAACACATTCGGCGGCAGGACCGGATAAATGGAATGCCACACTGATCAAAAAATGCAAGAATGCAATCGCTGAGCCCCTATACTGGAGATGGAGACGATCACTAGACACGGGAGAAATACCGGGCATCCTGAAGAGCGCGAACATAGTCCCAATATATAAAGGAGGAGATCGATCCGAGGCGAAAAACTATAGGCCATTATCGCTTACATCCCATCTCACTAAAATATTTGAAAGAGTAGTTAGACAAAATCTGAGACTTTTTGGAAACTCAGAAAAAATTCAATGATAACCAACACGGGTTTCGGTCAGGCAGATCATGCCTATCACAACTAATGGAACACTGCAACAACATTATTGATTCACTTGAAAGTAATGAAAACTATGATGTACTATACACAGACTTTGCTAAAACGTTCGACAAGTGTGACCACGGAATCATAATACATAAACTGAAATATATGGGAATAACAGGAAAAGTAGGGAAATGGATATATAATTTCCTTAGTGAGCGGCGGCAAGTCGTTACAGTACAAGGAGTATCTTCATCAGAATCAGAGGTCCTCGGCTCAGTACCACAAGGAACAGTATTAGCTCCACTACTCTTCATAATCATGCTAACTGACATAGATGAGGACGTTACCAGAGACAGCACAGTAACATCCTTTGCGAATGACACAAGGATCAGTAGAAAAATAAGAAACCCAGAAGACATAAGATCTCTACAAGCCGACATAAACAGAATCTACAAGTGGACGGAAGACAACAATATAAAGTTTAACACCGAGAAATTTCAGCTATTACGGTACGGAAAAAGAGAGGACCTAAAATCCATGGAATATTATATCCCAAATGGACAGGAAATTCAGAGAAATTCCAGAGCAAAAGATTTACGGGTTGTAATGACAGATGATGCGAAATTTGAAACACACAATAAGATAGCAGTAAACAGAGCAAAGAGAATAACGGGACAGATATTGAGAACCTTTAAACGAAGGGATAGGAATGTAATGATTCCTCTACTGAAAACCCTGATCATACCCAAATTGGAATACTGCTCGATCCTAACATCCCCATATAAAAAAGAAGACATTAGACAGCTGGAAGGGATCCAGAGAAGCTTCACAGCCAAGATTAAAGGGTGCAAAGAACTAAATTACTGGTAAAAGTTACGCGAACTAGACCTATATTCACTGGAAAGGAGAAGAGACACACACACACCATTATTTACACTTGGGAAATAGACTAGTCCCTAATCTTACTCTGAACCCTATAACTCCCCAAACAACGGTGGAAAGTAGAAACGGTAGACTGTGTCGTATTCCCAAATTGAAGGCGGGACAGGGAACATCCTTAACCCTGAAAGAAAATAGTTTTGTAGTGAGAGGACCAAAACTGTTTAATCAGTTGCCCAAAGACCTAAGAAACACGAAGGGAGTTGCAGTGGACATCTTCAAAAGAAGATTAGACGCCTGGCTCAGAACAATCCCCGATGAGCCGGGCGTACCTGGCTATGTGAGGTGGAGAGCGCAAGAATCCAACTCGCTACTTCACCAGGCCAACTCGAGAGGAGAGGGCGACAAGCTTGACCTTCGCGAAATGAGAAATCATCGCGCGAAACCTTTGTAAGGTAAGGTTATGTAATGCAGAGGGTTGACAAAAGTAAATAGACATCACGTTGATTGTCCTCAAGAACGACGACAGCTCACGAATGGAATGCCAGAACGTGTGGTAGCTTTACATAATAGATATATTGATTCAATAAATCTGATATTATTTATTGGCTTTTATCAAAATTTAAGGTGTCTATTTTTGTGAACCCTGTATATATATATATATATATATATATATATATATATATATATATTGTGTTGTGTTGGTGATCAGACGCTTTTGTTTTCTCTGCCCAAATACTAAATCGAGAGTAACTCATTACAGGCGTTTAATTTGTTTACATCGTCGTGGTTATACAGTGTCAGTATCGGTGATAATTTATTGAATAAAAGTGACGTACTACGTAGTGTAACGAAATTAATATATGAATATAAGCACACCGGACAAAAAATTAGTCACCCCTCTCAGAATGTACCTAATAACGTGTGACGGCGCCTCTGGCCTTGATATCCGCACGAATCCGGCGAGGCAGAGACTCTACGAGGTTGTGCATGTACTGATCATCGATTTGCTCGTTCATCAGCCGGTCCCGAAGTTCCGCCAGAGTCCGTGGGTGTCTATTCCTGCGCTTCACTTTCTGTTTCCAGCCTGAACAACACCTTCGACGCATTCAGGATTAAAGGCTTCATTGGACCTGCGATGTACTCGTCGCCTCCCATCATTGGAGAACAAACAAAAACGGGACTCATCGGACCAAATTACACGTTTCCAATCTGCCGCAGTCCAGTTTTTGTGCCTCTGAGCCCATTTATAACGTGCCAATTTGTGACTTGCTGTTAACAGCGGCCTCTTCCGTGGTACCCTGCTCCAGATGTCCATCGCATGCAGTTCTCGTCGCAATGTCCGTTCGGAAATTGGTCGCTGGAGAACCTCATTGGTTTCTTGGAGCAATTGTTCTCTGGTTTGAAAACGATTTGCAGTTACTAGACGAGAAACATGGCGGCGGCCCCTATTGTCGAGAATTGTTTTCCGGCCACAGTTACGCCGTCGATTGTCAGTTGATTGCGAACTACACCACTCTTTGTAAACTCGCTTGACAGTACGCGTTGACACACCAACAAATTGGGCTACTTCAGACATTTTGTGTCCGTGGGCTCTGCCAAACACGATGGCTCCTTTTTGCCACTGAGTAACGTCTGCCTCACGACCCATTTTGCAGACTATATCCAACACACACTTTGTTCTTCACCACCTCACGAAACAGATCTGATCCTGTGTGCTACGTCACCGCTACTTGTCACTTACCAATGCTACATCAGCGCCCTCTGTGTGACCTTGAACTTCATACTATCGGTGCTATTAGGGGTGACTAATTTTTTGTCCGGTGTGCTTATCAGGATTTCAAAACATACAATGAGCTTGACCATCCTCAGAGTAGCTTCATAACGCTCAAGCAAGGGCTGAGAAACCAGGAAGATGATCATAAAACTCGATACACTTCTCAGTTTTCCGAAAAGGAGAAATTGACCAGTTGCCGAGATGGAAAAAGGAAAGAAAGAATGTCAGAAAATAAGAATTTGCAGAATAAGTTTGAGGAATGTTTTAAAATCGGGAAATTGAACGAAAACAATTTATGCTTTAAGAACCGCGCTAGCGCTATTCCACGCACTCGCAACTGCGAAACGGAAGCTAACAAACCCACAGGCCTTAAATGCATTCTAGGTAACGCATTTAAGCGTTACGAATGTATCAATCTGGCAAGAAAAGATAGAAAGGTAATGAATAGAATAAACGCTAAACTCGTTGATCTGTATGGCAACGTTTGTATCAGGTGCGTGGAAATGAATAAAAAAGTCGTATAAACTGGGCTGGAAGGTGGTGAGAAAGAAGCGGAAATTGATGAAAATTTGGTTGAGGAAGGGAATTCCACTAATGTATCGACTAATATATCAACGGAACACAGTTGAGAGAGAGAATACGCTGTATAAAAACATAAGTTGGTTACAGAGTATTGAGAACAACGTACTTAAGAGAGAACAGAACACCACTTAGTCGAAGTAATACACACTATAGAAGAAAGTAATTTCATGCATAAAAACGTGAGTACATAAACAAAAATCACTGAGTAGGACAGAAGTAGTACTGGAACAAGAGAGAAAGATTGAATAACACAAATTTCAAAACGGCAAGCGAGAACATAAAATAATCCAAAAGGCGGAACATGTGCGAATATTACAAAACAGGTTCGTGTATATATGGCTCCAAATACATATTATAACCACGCTAAAAGAAAAATTAGGGAAGGAAAATGTCTGAAAAATGGAGAGCACGTATTTCCACATTAAGGTTATTCAAAGAAGAGACCGAGAAAGAACAGCTCAAACCGTAAATAAGACAAGTAACAGCGACTTCAATGAATATATTTTCTAGAAGAAATGAAACGATAAAAAAGTTCTTTTCATGAAAAAAGATTTATGCACCCCAGCATTGCATACACCACCTTCCCGTCCAGCACCACATGCCGTTAATTCAGTAACCACACTAATACCAAGGGTCACATCCCCAGTGTTAAAAAGCAACGACCCACCCAATAGCACCGAACAGGAGCCGTCAAAATAGATCGGAAAACGACCCTTATCCGAGACAACCGAGCACCAAGATTATTAACCCCCAAAATTTATTATACAGAAATGTTGTACAACATACGGGACGCGGGCCAAAGTCCGGCCCGCCAAAGATTTGTATGAGGCCCGGCTGGCGCATACTGAAAATTCATTATCTGTTATATTTTATGTATTTCAATAAAATTTAATTTTAAAATAAAATATTCTCTAAAACTTGCGCACTGGCCCTCGGTGTGAGTCATTAATTGAAATATGGCCCTTCATGAAAAAAGGTTGGACACCCCTACTGTACACTAACCATACAGACTGCAAATTATAATACCTGAAAAATATATCTCTGGAAACCGACGCGGATATCATATGCCAAACGAAAACACGCTTGCATAAACACGGAAAAGGCTGTGAAAATTGCATCGAAGACACTGGAATAGCAATACAGATCTACAAATACAGAGAACGGATAGATTTGCTAGAAAAGGAGGACATGTGAAGTGAAGGTAAGCAAATCAAACAACACAGTCGAAATTCTTATTTTAGAAGTAAAAGAACTGAACATAATCATTTTGAATGTGTACAAATAACCAAACATCACAAAACCTTCCAATTCGTTACAAATGAAATAGAAAACACTCCAAATCACTCAAAACATCAGCACGAAACATTATTAGAATACCAAGAGAAAATACTGGGAACATTATATCGAGAACAAAACATAGATGTAATATATACCGGGTGTCCGAGAATTATCTGTACAATTTTTGGCTGTTATTAAAAGTTAACCATGAAGTGTAGAAATCCCAGTTTTGTCCCATTTTACAGAGAAACTCATTAAGTTTTTTCTGATAACAAGTTTTGACAAGTTTTTCCTTTTTTGTACGCGGGTGACAGACATTGATGATTTAAAAGCAAGAATCACAGCTGCTATTGAGCGAATTGATGTGGATATGCTGCAGCGTACATGGCAACATTTGGATTATCGATTGGATGTTTTGCGAATCACTGATGGTGCACATATCGAATGTTTGTAACAACGTTACTTTAATAAAAAAAACTTTTGAAAATACAGATTCTAAATCTTGTTTAAGAATTTTACGTGTGTTATCAAGAATTTTATTAAAAGATAAAATTGTACAGATAATTTTCGGACACACTGGAATTTCTAAAAAATTTGTCAAAACTTGGTATCAGAAAAAACTTAATGAGATTCTCTGTAAAATGGGATAACACTGGAATTTCTACACTTCATGGTTGACTTTTAATAACAGCCAAAACTTGTACAGATAATTCTCGGACACCCTGTATGTATATATATATATATATATATATATATATATATATATATATATATATATATATATATATAGATAGAGATTTTGCTAAACCTTCGATAAATGTGATCATGGAGTTATGGTACACGAACTTAAGAATATAGGAATTACTGGAAAGCATGGACGATGGGTATTTAATTTCCTGAGCAAAAGAACACAAACAATAGTAGTAAATGGAGTCAATTCTGAAGTTCCAGAAGTCGTCAGCTGTCCCACAAGGTGCAGTATAAACTCCTTTGTTGTTTTTAATAATAATTGCAAACATTGGTGCAGGTGTTAATGATCGTATCATGTCGTGTTTCGCTGATGACGCAAAGATAAGCAAAGAAATATCGAATGAAGGTGACAGAAAAGTTACGAAATGACATCGAAACCTTATTCAAGTCGACGGAAGACAACAATATAAAGTTAAATGAAGGAAAATTCCAACTAACAAAATATGGCAAGTTGCTACAGAATAAAGGATACAAAACTCTGCAAGCCAAACAGATTATACCAAACCCACAAGACCAGGGATCCTGGAGTAATAATGTCGTCGGATGCAAAATTCAGAGCGCGCTATAACATCAAAATTACAACGGCTAGAAAAATAATGGGAATCATCTGGAGGAGCTTCTACAGCAGAAAAGCAAACATCATGCTCAAATTATGGAAGAGTCTATTCCTACCAATAATTGAGTATTGCTCAGTACCCACAAAGCCCATACAGAAAACGAGACAATGCCAAGAGATAGAAGAAGCCAGACAAAGGACTTTTACGTCTAAGACAGAGGAAACGAAAGATAAAAACTGAGAAAACTCCAGCACATCAACTTGAATAATTTCAAGAACCAGCTGGACAGGTTCTTGTGCACAGTCCCTGACCAGCTATGCTTATATGCAGTAGCGGATTATAATGGGGGCAAAGGGGGCATTTGCCCCCGGCCCGAAGATGCTGACCGACCCCAAGAAACTATGTAAACGCTATAATCTACCGTTGAAATAATTGGTCGACCGTGAGGAAGAAAAAAAAATTCTAGCTTCCGCTTCTACAAAACCTAGTTTAGTATCCCATTTATGTGAACAAAGTATACATTTTCTGTAATCACATCTTTGTTTTTGGTTCGTTTTCTGTTGATCGATCCCAGTCAGCTGATCACATCACTCATGTATGATGTATCTGGTAAAGAATTGTTTTTCTAGTGACACCGGCCCGAAAATATTCATTGCCCCCGGCCCTAACAATGCTTAATCCGGCCCTGCTTAGATGGCTAAGACGGCAGGAGGAAAGCAGAAACCAATTCCCTCCACCAAATCCTTGGATATATTTTCTTTTCAGCGCAATTGTTCGTGCTGCCTACGTCGTGGTCAATGTCGTAACACTGCTTCTCGCTCATCAGTGAAGTTAAGCGACATTGGGCTTGAATTGTAGGTGGATGGGGGATCGTCATCCGTGTCCAGATTATGTAGAGACTCTTGTTTCGGATCCCTCGTAAAGCTGTAGGTCCTCTCCGCCATATGACCTTAGATGTTGCGAAGGCGGGTAAACAGCCACATCAAACAAAGAAGCGAAGCAAATTGTTCGTGCAATTAAGCACCTTTATTCTTGATCATTTTAGAGAGTTGTCCTATTTTTCCTTTTCAAAATAGTTGTGATCCAGCGCAGAGATTAGAGATCAACGAACATTTTTAGAAGAAATTGGAGTTATCGTGTCATTTTTAAAAAAAAATGTTGATCTACATTTATCCGTCGTGTTATAGTTTCATTTTGGTTATATTATGAAACCTGTTTATTCACTCGCTTGATTTGAGTTCGAACCTAACCTAACACTGCAAGTGTTAAACCCTAAATCGAGAGAAGTGTATGCCGTAGGACTATACATCAATCAAATGAACACGATGAAAGAAAGTTGGAGGAATGGTCCTATACGAATTTGGTCGATCAAGTATTCTAGCGACACTTAAAAAAAACAACCCTATACTAACCTAACCTAACCTAACATAACTTAATGTAACCGACAATAATGTATCGATTGTCACACATCGAGAAAATGACTTCATCCTGGGAGTAAACAATGGAAAGATTAGCGCGTGAGTAGGAGTGATGCATTTCTGCCGTATGTTAAATTACGTCACAAAACGTTTGGATGTCGTCCAATGAGTGCCCCTGAAAATACGGAGGGGTTTTAGGGGAGGGGGGTTTATATAAAAATGAGGTTCGATGAATTTTTTAAGGCCTAATGCATAAAAGAGGCTTTACAAGCGTAATAATTAATTATTTATTGCCACATTGCGAACTGTAATTTTATAGTGTAGTACAGTACAGTAATTTTACAGTAACCCTGTTTTGAAATAAATATAGGACCCATATATATATATATATAAAAATTATTTCACGAAAGTAACACGTGAAAAATATTTGAATAAAATCACGAAGGAAAGGAAACACAGAATGGTGCTCAAGCGCTTTTGTCTAATGACATCCTCAGGAACACGAAAGCGCTTGAGCACCATTCTGTGTTTCCTTTCCTTCGTGGTTTTATTCATTATATATATACATACAGTGTGTATATATATGATAATTAAGTTTGTTTACCATAAATACAAGTTATTTTCCCAGAAACTTTCTCCACAAAGGCATTTATTTACTTTCCCATGTTAGTATGCAATTTCACTGCTATAAGTATCCGTATGAATAAATGGTATCGAACAGCCTATTGTCAAAAATGCCGAATCATTGAAAGCAATGACCATATTAAGCTCTTAGTATAGAAACAGAGGCTTTGTTCTAATGATAAATATGATAAAAATAAGTTAAAATAAATGTCTCCTACTTTAATAAAGTTGAAAATTCATTAATTATCATATTAACATATTAAACACTGCGACATAATTTGTCTTCATTTTGCGGAAAGATTTTTCTCTTCTCGAGACGAGTGATATCTCGCTGCAAAGATTCAATTCTGCACATTTTGAATACATGCAGAAACGTTGCATTCGGCAAAGATACTCGCTCGCCACACACATAAACATAGCTCTAAAATGCGTGTTTAGTATAGTTCCTAATTCTATTTAACAAAACTATTTTAGTTTGTGTTAGCTTTATTTATCTATATCTATCTATCTATCTATCTATCTATCTGGTATGCAGTTTTTATCGGCTCTCAACCGCATTCTACCTATATTACACGATCT
The DNA here is from genome assembly GCA_023014485.1 of Bathynomus jamesi. NCBI lineage: Eukaryota > Metazoa > Arthropoda > Malacostraca > Isopoda > Cirolanidae > Bathynomus > Bathynomus jamesi. The sequence goes on from JAJOZX010003021.1 coordinate 372,482, forward strand.
GCAGATTAATATTACGGAGTGAAAATGAGAAATGTTTATTTCTATCATTTCAAAGTTGTTTTGCTGTAAAGGTGCTGTTTTGGACTAACCTTTAGATTGAAAGATTGTTCAGTGAACCTTTTTAAACTATGATTAGTCACATCTTGAGTTATTACCAACTTTATTTTTTTAACCAGTAAAGAGCCTACTAATATCTCGTAAAATCTGGTTCAAATACCATAATCAGGTTGAAACTGGTCAATATAACTAACTTTGGCTTCATTTTTAACCCATTTTATCTTCATTGCACTCTTTTCTCTGATTTACTGCCTTAATTACTCTTTCTGAAGTTATTGGCAGCGAAATAAAGACACTTAGGTCTGGGGTTCGACTCCCGATGATGCTGATGATAATACTACTACTAATAATAATAATATAATACAGGAGTTAGGGCAATGGGTCGCGATAGTTGGCTTGAGCACTGTGCTAGTTTCTGGCCCTCCTGGCCTGACTGGCTTTATTATATTACTCTATTTCAAGATTGCTTGTTTTAAAACATTTTTTATTTTAGATTTTAAGTTAAAAATTAATTATAAATTATATTAAAAATTATATTAAACTTAAAAAGTTAAAAATTAAAAGTAATTTTTGAACGAGAATCAATATAGGCTATTTTGTTTGTTTGATAAGTTACGTTGTAGCCACGTTGCATCACCTCTTTCCGTTACATTATTAACACAGTTAAGCAACGTTGTGTCTAGGTACTAGTTAGATGGGTATCCGGCATCTTCGTTCGGATGATGTAGTCGCCCGTAGATGGTTCGGATGCCACATTAAAGCTGTAGGTTCCCCATTCCTACCAACCCCGGTTACGTGAAATTTTCCGTTACGAAAGATTATTTATTAACATTATTTAACATTATTATTATTTAGTTATCAGTAATAGTCGTAATATACTTGGTTGATTGTATACAGTACTCGTAAAACAAAAATTAACAGAGATTAACATTTGAAATAAAACCCATTTATCAAAAAAAACCAAAAAAAAAAACCTTGCAAATAAGATTGGCTTTTTTACACACAACATTTAACTCATTAACTCGAATTTAACACTTTATAAATTTGACGTAATGTAAAAAAGTATTCAATTCAGACGATAAAATAAAGTGGTTTCACCCATAATGAAAAAAAAGGAGTGTGTGTGTGTTTTTTTGTCTTTCTTACAGAATTGAGACATGCTTGAAGATATGAATGTGCGTATTCACGACATTAGCAGTTTCGTAGTTCATAAATGCTACTTTTTTATCATAAACAGAGTGGTTATAAGTAATGTTAGTTTAGGTTAGGTAAAGTTTTGTTACATTAATTAGGTTTTGAGATTGGGTAAATGTCGCTATACGGAATTGAATATGCGAAACTGACACGATTTTGTAGGGTAGCCAAACGTGTGTGTGTGTGTGTGTTGTGTGCTCACATTTGAATGTACATTAAAAGGTGGTGATCACAATATGATAATTAATTGAATTATTTTCTGTACTATTTTAATCTGTTTTAATATTTTATTTCTTATCCTGTGATGGACGGATGTTTAACGCTTGGCATTATCATTTCATCAACATCAACATCAACAACAAATTATAGAATCTTCGTAAAAGATAACACAAATGCATTTAAAGAAAAAAAAAATGTTAAAATTACATGAGAGATCTCGTCTTTATTACTGTACAATTCTTATGTTTATAATGGCTCCTTAATTAATACGATTTTTTTTTGGTTTTTTTTGTGTGTGTGTGTGTGTGGGGGGGGGGTTACAACCACGCGCCGGTTATACAAGTGAAGATAATGTTATTATTATTATTGGTTAAATTCTTCAACAGCTTTTTCGCTCTATTCATTTTTGCCCACGTTTCGTTGAAGCGCACATGTGAACATATTTACACTTGTTCAGAATTAAAACACACACGTGTGTGTGTTTACAAAATACAAAGAAAACAAACGCATAAATGATAAAATATATATATATGAGACAGACATGGGGTAATAGTAATAGACTATTACAGGATTTTTGAAGTAATAGTAATTGATCATAATTTTCTGGCTCTAATAGTAATATAAGGCAAAGTAATAGATAATAGTCTATTACTTTTCTATAACAGTGGCAGTGAACATATTGTGTGAACAAAGAACTGAAAAAATGAACTAAATCTACTCTAAACTAAAATAAACATGTAGCTATGTGAACTAATAGTGGCAAATTTTTCCTTCAATAAAGTAAAGTTTATCAAGACTTAGTCTCTGAAATTGTAATGATTTGGTTGAAACAAATATTTGTTAACACACTGCTTCTAATTGCATTTAAATGGACATAAAAATCCTTTTCAAAGGAGTGAAGTACCCCACATACAAAAGTAATAGTAATAGACGAACTAGTAATAGTAACAGAAGAAATCAAAAGTAATAGTAATAGAAACCCAGTAATAGACCCCATGTCTGATATGTGATGGATTTCACATTTAAAAACGTGAAATAAATGAGTGATTCAAACCCACAGGGAAAAATAAAAATTATTCCAAGGCCTTTCGTGTATTCAGACGTGTATCCCTGACGAGGTGTACTTCTGAATACACGAAAGACCTTTGAATCATTTTTTTTTTCCCTGAGAGTTTGCATTATATATATATATATATATATATATATATATATATATATATATATATATATATGATGTCGCAGGAGTCAAAGGAGCCAGAGAGGATGGCTTTTCTGTTCTATGGCCGCCACTATTTTTAAAGAAAAATTGCATTTTAGTTAAAAATTATAATTTCTTAGTTAAAAATTATAATTTCTTAGTTAAAAATTATAATTTCTTAGTTAAAAATGTATAAATTTATGCAATGATGACTCTTTGACGCCTGACTTTTGCGCCACCCTGTATATATGTATATATATAATTTTGAATCTTAAATATAGCAGACAAAGTTGTGCTTTTTGTAGGCTTCTGTTTTTCACCTTTTCAGGTTAATCAGAAAAAGGTAGAAAAATCGATTTACCAGGAAAACTGTCATTTATATAATCGTGTGCGATTCAAGCGGAACACACAAATAATGCGTAATTTACGGCGTATATATATATATATATATATATATATATATATATATATATATATATATATATATATATATATATATATATATATATATATATATATACAGGGTGGGCGGAAAGTAGCTCCCTATTTTGGATTGGTAAAAAAATACGTATATTATCCATTTATTTCAGAAGAAATAATATGAAAAGGTAGGCATACATGGTAGGTTTTTTCTAAAATTCAATGTGGGCTCCCACTCTTTCCACCAGCTTCTGGAGCCGCCCAGGAATGGCGTCCACTGACTTTAGCAGGAACTCCGGCGGGATGGAGGACATGACTTCCCGAATTCGGTCCTCCAGTTCTTCCAATGTCCTCGGTTTGGTGCGGTAGACTTCTTCCTTTACCCACCCCCAAAGAAAGAAGTCGCACGGTGTCAAGTCGGGGCTCCTGGCTGGCCATTGATGTGGACCACGACGACCCATCCAACGCCCAGGGAAGTGGGCATCCAGCCACTCACGGACAACAAGATCGAAGTGCGGAGGGGCGCCATCTTGCATAAATATCAGACCGTGCGACTTCTTTCTTTGGGGGTGGGTAAAGGAAGAAGTCTACCGCACCAAACCGAGGACATTGGAAGAACTGGAGGACCGAATTCGGGAAGTCATGTCCTCCATCCCGCCGGAGTTCCTGCTAAAGTCAGTGGACGCCATTCCTGGGCGGCTCCAGAAGCTGGTGGAAAGAGTTGGAGCCCACATTGAATTTTCGAGAAAACCTACCATGTATGCCTACCTTTTCATATTATTTCTTCTGAAATAAATGGATAATATACGTATTTTTTTACCAATCCAAAATAGGGAGCTACTTTCCGCCCACCCTGTATATCCCCAAGTAACGCCGATTTGGAGCTACTTTTATACGTATTGCTCCTATTTCGAAAATCGTTCCTATTTTCTTATGGGAGATACCTTTTTCTTTAGATTAGGTTAACCTAAGTTAAACAATAAGTGGGTGTGTATAAATGTGACGTAACATAACGTAGTAGTAATTTGATTTAGTTTTTTTTAATTAAAATTCTGACGCGGGTGAAATTCAAAAAAGTTATTATATAAAGTAAAAAAAACCTGCTTTCTCTAAGTTTATTAATGGAGCCTCTACCCATCTTAACACGAGTAAATGATTAAATACTTGGAAATATAAAAAATATAACCTGTAGGAGCTACTGGGTATAAAATAGCACAGATGAAAACCAGCGCAGAAGTTGGAGCGAAATGGGCATTTATGACTATTTAAATATAGCCTATATATAATCGTTGCACATGTGTATAGGCATAGGCTAGAACAATTCAGTTCCATTCCAGTTATGAAATGAGGAAGACGTAGAATCATGTGCCTTGGCAGAAGGCCTTTGGTACATGATTTTTGACGTAGGGGCTTTGCCACATAATTCTTATCATAAGGTCTTTAAGTTACGGTTCTTGACTCACTGTTGCGTTCTTTCTTCCGTCACCTTCGGTCCTTGTGGATGGCGTGGATATCTACACGAAGTTCTTGCATCTCTTTGCAGTATGATTAGATATGGTCAGATTCGTAGGTCAATGCCTGAAGAGTCTTCTTTGCGGATGACTCAGTAGAGCGAGTTCATTTTAGTTGGTTTATCCTGAATGCTTGATTGAAGGCCTTTATGTAAACCTATACACATTATGTACACTTTGACATATATAGAAATATTTGATTTGACTATTTGTTAACCGATCAAAATGGTTCGTGTAACCATGTTTTCGAGCTTACTTCGTAAGTTCGTTACCTGAAAAACATGGTTGAATGAACCATTTTTATTTTCTGTTATCACAATACTTGAACCGCAGTTTAAGGTTTACTAAAATTTTATTTATTTTCGGTGACCTACCTTCCCCATTAACTGAGATCCATTGTCAAATGAAGAGATCGTCTACTTTGGCTCGCTTTTACTCACTTGTGTGAAAATAATGCAACAAGTCACCAAGTGAAGATTGACTGCAACAAGTGTTCATTTGCCTTGAAACAGAATTTGTAATTTGTTTAAACGAACGCTTGTCGGTAGATGTAAATTGATCAAATTGGAGAATGAAGGTTTTTCTAACAGAAAATGTAACGCTGTTTGATGTTCCCCCCCATTTTCTTCATTAAATTGAGATTCTCTTTATTAATTTCCATCCTTTACGAATATTAGTTTTATATTGATATATATATACGCTATCTTTACTTTTAAGTGAGTTTGTCAAACGACTGAGGCGTATATTGTCATTTTAGTTTTTTCCGATGCGAGACAATCTGATACAAATTTCCTTTGTCAAAACGATTGAACGGAGCACGTGTTCATCAAATAGAGGTGAAACGTTTTAAGATGATTTCAAAGACGTGAAATGAGTTAAAAATGATAAGAAGAACGTATCTTTATCAATTATCTTTACTTTTTATTCGATGATTGATATAAAATATGGCTGGAAACGAACTTCTTTTGTTGAGGGAAAGTAAGTGATGCGAGATTAGGCTTACGGTTTAACGTGGAAATTGAGCCACCGGTCACTACATCATCATCATCTTGACCGGTCACTACATCATCATCATCTTGACCGGTCACTACATCATCATCATCTTGACCGGTCACTACATCATCATCATCTTGACCGGTCACTACATCATCATCTTGACCGGTCACTACATCATCATCATCTTGACCGGTCACTACATCATCATCATCTTGACCGGTCACTACATCATCATCATCTTGACCGGTCACTACATCATCATCATCTTGACCGGTCACTACATCATCATCATCTTGACCGGTCACTACATCATCATCATCTTGACCGGTCACTACATCATCATCATCTTGACCGGTCACTACATTGTTATTCGTAATTTACATTAACGACATAGATGTAGGATTGATTAGTAACGTGTCAAAATTCGCGGACGATACTAAAATAGGCGGTAAGGTTGTTAACGAGGACGATAGAAATAGGATCCAAGACGATGTAGATAGGATTATGCAGTGGACGGATAAGTGGCAGATGCAATTTAACGTAGATAAATGTAAAGTTTTGCATATAGGTTCTCGCAACAATAATTACGTGTACACGATGGATGATAGGGATTTAGCGAGCGTTGACGAGGAAGTAGATTTAGGCGTACGCGTAACTAAAGATTTAAAGGTTAGGAACCAGTGCCTGGAGTCTTGCGCAAAAGCTAATAGGATGTTAGGCTTCATAGCGCGTAATTTCGAATTTAAATCGAAGGATACTATATTGCCCCTTTACAAGTCCCTAGTCAGGCCTCATTTGGAATATGCCGTTCAGTTTTGGTGCCCGTACTTGCGTGAGGATATTGATAGGTTAGAAAGGGTTCAGCGTCGTGCCACGAAACTTATTCCGGCATTGCGCAATAAGCCTTATGAAGATAGGATTAAGTGTTAGACTTGTATTCACTCGAAACTAGGAGATTAAGGGGGGAGCTTATTGAAGTTTTCAAAATCGTTAATAACATCGATAACGTGAATTTTGACAAATTGTTCACTTTCGATAATAGTAATACTCGCAATAACGGATTCAAGTTGCGTGGCAGACGTTTCATTACTAATATCGCTAAAAACTTCTTTACGTTTAAAGTAATTGATAAATGGAATAATCTTCCCGCGTCAGTCGTTCATTCTACCAGCATTAATGTGTTTAAGAACCGTCTTGACAGACATTTTAAAAATATTAACGTTGTTTAAAATTAAAAAAGAAAGTTAACAACAGGAGCTCTGGTGGTGGTGCTCGAGGATGAGTCTGTTGACGATGAATGCCAGCTTGTGACATGCTAGCGTGATGCCAGCAATAAAAAAAAAAAAAAAAAAAAAAAAAAAAAATTAGACTAACACGAATGTAGATGTAGCTCATAGCGTAAACTAACCCACTTTTTGTTTAACTTTACCTACTTTTTTTTTTTTCTTATCCTCCTTACTTTGCATGTCTCTAACTCTTTTCTTGCATGTTTGTAGTTTGCATGGTATGACAGTGAGTTAAGACTGTGTTTGCATGGTTTGTAAGCGTTCTTATTTTACTTCTTTTCATCTTTCACCCTCTCCTATATTCTCCGACTATTTTTCTGACTTGTCGGCAGTGGCCGGCGGATGATGATGGTGAGACTTTTTCCCTCTTTTTCTGAATGAATGTTAACCCACGAATGATAGGTGTTGCTCCTTACTTAACCCCTTATTCTCCTCTCTTCTCTTAACCCCCTACTCTCTCCTTTCTCTCGGGCTAGCCTTAGAGTGGATCTTAGGGTCTTTGTTAGCCTTAGCTTCTGTAGATCTGTAGATCATCATCTTGACCGGTCACTACATCATCATCTTGACCGGTCACTACATCATCATCATCTTGACCGGTCACTACATCATCATCATCTTGACCGGTCACTACATCATCATCATCTTGACCGGTCACTACATCATCATCATCTTGACGTAGAGGGCGGTCATTCACCCAAACCCAATGATGCTTTCTCTCTCTCTCTCTCTTCTCTCTCTCTCTCTCTCTCTCTCTCTCTCTCCATACATGTATAAATGAATTAATTTGTTGGTAGGTAGATTTTACTGTCATAAACTTTATTTACCAAACAAATATTCTGCATATATCAACTTGGTGTTGGGAAGTTGGAACATGACGAATGTATACATTATCAGCTTTAATGATGAAATGTACTTTTTTACAGTCTCAACTGGAATGAACCTCTGAAAATAATACATAGCTTTAAATACCGTTCCATTATGGGTTTCATCAACGAAACTGCACCTTTCTTCGTATCCAATAGACGCTTACGCAAGGACCGGTGAATTTGGGTTAAGGTTATACGGTATAGGGTGTGGCATCCCGCGATTATAGAGCCCCGTATAAGCACTGTAGGCTGCTGCTTCATTCCGGATTACGACCATCTTAAATGGGAAATCGTATGAACGTTGTTCTTTTCGAAATTCGAGTCAATATTAGGAAATGTAATTTGAAAGAATTTCATAATTAGATACATGGAAGTTAATTGACGATAACGCATCCGAAAGAAAAACAAACTTTGGAGTGATTTGGTGTATTTCGACATCATTTCAGATAATGTATTTTGTTTATTCGAAAACAACATCATCAAAGTTTAATTTGTTAAAAAGAAAATGATGCAACAAAAAGTTATTTCACAATTGCCATTCAGGATGCTCGCAATGACTTAATTTAAGTATATTTTAACTTCATTTTCTTCGAACGCAAATTAACCTACATATTTTTTATATTTTTTTTTCTGATGTTATGTAAACGAAGATATATATATATTTATTATTATTATTTATTATTTATTATTTATTATTCAGAGGAAAGGTTTCTTTTAATTACATCTAAATGCTTGCATTTAGAAGGCAAATATATAGAAATCAAAGCTATTCCAATGTATTTTAAGAGAGTTTATAAATATCTGTAATTTTTTTTTTAATACGTCTGACGTAAATGTAAAACTGTAAGTTCTCCCACGTAAAAAGTGATGGTGGATACAGTGAAAACAAAAGTAACAGCAGTAGTTACGTATTAAAGTAGAATGCATTTTCCCACTTATTCGTGACTAATAAACACCTTAGGCCAAGGTTACACGAGTGACTTTATCGCTACGACGTTGTTGTAACGACAAATCGCAAAGAATAGGTACTGGTGTTTCCTATGGGGCAAAACTACACGGCAGACAGTCGCTACGACAATTATTTTCTGTTGCATCCGGCTGTGTTGTATTATTCCAAGTGCGGTAAACTACACGAGCGATTTTGTTACAGCGTCACTGCCACGTGGTACTAAAAACTAAGAAATCGCTGCGACACCTTGCAGCGACGAAGTTGCTCGTGTAGCCTTGGCCTTAGGGGAATGAATGTATCGTGGCACTGGATGGCACTGATTTTCCGAAGATTTAATTTTCGCTCAAAAAAGGAAATATTTATTTCTAGATTCCCTGATTACATCCCATATTTAATGTGTATATTTGGTTTAGCCATTTGTAAGTTGGTTGGTTGGTAAGAGGCGTAATTATAGCTGTTAACATGAAGAGGAAATTGCATTAATGAACAATATAATCATCAAATGAGTGTTCTTTTGTATATATATATATATATATATATATATATATATATATATATCTGGAATACCATCGGAAGTATGGTATGGTGGTACATTTATGAGGTGTGTCTGTATTGTTGGCTTTCCTACGGAATCGCAACAATCTTAAGGGATACCCACGGAGCTCATCGCGACGAACGTGCACATTAGCAGTGTTTCGGTGTTACTTTATACATGTATATTTAATCATGAACAAAGGAAGTATGATTAAGGTTAGGTTAGATTACGCAAGATTTGGTTAAATTTATTACGTTTTTTACATTGGTTAAATATCGCGATACAGAATTTAATGTGAAAATGTCGCGGTTTTGTTGGGTAGCCAAACGGTGTGTGTTAAGTAAACAGGTATATATACACACATATACATACTGTACATAGCTCTTTCTCCAGAGTTACATGGTGACCACGTAGCAACACCGCTTCCCGTTAAATCAGAGGTTAAGCAACGTTGGGTCTGGCTACTAGTTGAATGGATCACCGCCGCCTGTCTTCAGATGTTGTAATGACCCGTCGTTCGGGTCCCACGAAAGGCTGTAGGTCCCCTTCATCAGATTATTTTTGCCGTTACGAATGATGTTAAACAACTCAGATTCTCTCTCTCTCTCTCTCTCTCTCTCTCTCTCTCTCTCTCTCTTATATATATATATTATATATATATTATATAGAGAGAGAGAGAGAGAGAGAGAGAGAGAGAGAGTTACAAGGAAAGAAGTACCTCAAAAGGCCTTACGTCCCATACCGAGGAGGTACCAATGGCAACGAGTGCCACGGAAAATTTTCTACACACTCAGTGTGCAAGATTTGGTCTAACCTTTTCTTGAAATGATCCACAGAGGAACTGTTCACAACTTCTGAAGGTAACCTGTTCCACGTGTCACAGATCTTATACGTAAAGTAATTCCCACACACACTAGTCCTAAACCGTTTCAAATCCAACTTCCAACCATTGTTGCGAGTTGGGTTATCATTTAAACTAAACATGCTTCTAAAATCGACATCGTTGAACCCGCCTAAGAGCTTGAAAACCTCGATGAGTTGGCCGCGCAGCCTCCGAGTTTCCAGCGAAAACAAGTTCAGGGCGCGTAAGCGTCGATTGTAGCCCATATGCTTAACGGAAGGGATTAACTTTGTGGCCCTCGCCTGCACTCGCTCCAGCCTCTCAATATCTTTCCTGAGGCTGGGTGACCAGAACTGCACAGCATACTCCAGGTGCGGCCGAACCAGGGAATTGTACAAAGAGAGCACAATTTCCTTGTTCCGAAACTGAAATTACCTCCTGATATAACCCAACAGCTTCTGGGCTTTCTTTTCCACCTCTACGCACTGTTTCGTAAACTTAAGGTCGCTGCTAATTAGCACACCCAAGTCCTTTTCCAAATCAGTCGCCTCGATATTACTCCCAACATCGAGTAGTCTGACTTGGGATTGGCGTATCCAATGTGCATCACCTTTCATTTACCCAAGTTAAACGGCATTTGCCATTTTTCGGACCACTCTCCTATCCTACCTAGGTCCGCACGCAGTTGCTCGATCGCCTCCGGCTTCCCAACATTGGCCCCAAGCTTGGTGTCATCAGCGAATTTGGCGATCCGACTGACGATGCCACCGTCGATATCATTTATGTAAATGATAAACAACAGTGGCCCCAAAACGGAACCCTGAGGAACCCCGCTAGTGACTGAGGCCCAACCCAAACTAGCCCCTTTAATTACAACCCTCTGCCGCCTATTCTTCAGCCAGTTTTCAATCCACCTACCTACTTCCCCACCGATACCCAGCGCGCGCACTTTCGCCATTAGCCGGCAGTGAGGTACCTTATCAAAGGCTTTCTGAAAGTCCAGGTAAAGTATATCAATCGCCCTACTCTTATCATATTCACTCAACATGACGTGGAAAAACTCGAGCAAGTTGGTGAGACACGACCTATGCCGTCTAAACCCATGTTGGGAGTCCCCAAGCAGCTTGTAGGAATCCAAATGGTCAACGATCCTATCCCCTATTATCCCTCTAATAACACTGGTCAACAAAGATTTTTCATCAGAGTAAAATTTGTGGTGGCTGGATAGCATTTTTCACGCTGATTCCAAAACTGCATTCAGATTTTTTCTAGCACGTATAGTTTTCAAGATGAAGGCATATATATAACTACACAGATTTAACCATTTTAAATAGGCAAAATACTAATATTTCAACATTTGATTGTGTTTATTTTATTGTTTTTTTAGTTTATTCATCTTATTTCAATTATCTTAATTATACAGCTTATGTATTTCAGGTGTGAGCTTTTACGTCTAGCAGCATTGTGATTCAGGCAACAACGCCGTGCTTTGTGTGTCAAAAGATCAGTCCAGTCCAAGAACATGTTGTGTCAAGTTGGTGTACATTTTTTTTGAATTTATAGTTTGCTCAGGTCAGTCAACATGCCTCGACAATGTAAGAATGACCCCGACAAGTTCTGTTTCGTATGCGGCCAGTTGACAACTAAAACACAGCGACGAAGTATTACAACCGACATTAAGAAAATATACAAGCTATACTTTGGTTGCCATCTAGGTGACCAAGATAAACCATGGGCGCCACATCAAATCTGTTCTGGCTGTTCAAATGGATTACGTGATTGGCTTAACAAAAAGAAAGCTTCAATGCCATTTGCCATACCCATGATATGGAGGGAACCGAGAGATCATCATGAAGACTGTTATTTTTGTAGTGTGAACTTAATGGGGTTTTCTGCCAAGAACAAACACCAGATTGTATATCCAAACTTGGATTCAGCACGTAGACCAGTAAAACATGATGAAACATTGCCCATTCCAATTCCCCCAAGTAATAGGCTAGATTCTATCATAGATGACATGGAAAGTGATGAAGGTGCAACTGGCGTTTCCGGACCATCTACAGAACCAGAGTACACTTTTGAAGGTAGACATTTAGAGCCTAAAAAGTTAACCGAAGGACAGTTGAATGATCTTGTTAGAGACTTATCGCTGTCTAAAGAGAAATCAGAGCTTCTCGCCTCAAGACTAAAGGAGAACAATTTACTTGAGAACAATGTTCGTATTAGTTACTACCGAAAGCGGAATTTTGAATTAACAGCATTTTTTTCAGTAGACGGTCCTCTCTGTTATTGCCATCACATCAATGGACTATTTACAGCCATATCTCAGACGTATGTGGCATCTGAGTGGCGCCTCTTTATTGATTCGTCGCAGAGAAGCCTGAAAGCAGTTCTTTTGCATAATGGTAATATAATGCCATCCATCCCCATTGCCCATTCCGTCCATCTAAAAGAGACATATGACAATATGGATATACTACTTAAGGCAATCAAATACGAGTCATCAATGGAATGTTTGTGGAGATCTAAAAGTTATAGGAATGCTTATGGGTATGCAGTCAGGATTCACAAAATTTTGTTGTTTCCTTTGCCTGTGGGACAGTCGCGCCACTATAGAACATTACACCAAAAGTGACTGGCCACTTAGGTATACATATGTCCCAGGGATAAGCAATGTCCAGTCTGTCCCTTTAGTGGATCCCCAAAAGATCTATCTGCCACCTCTTCACATTAAACTTGGTTTAATGAAGAATTTTGTTAAAGCAATGGGTAAAGTCAATTCTGAAGGGTTCCAATACCTTTCAAGGAAATTTCCGAAGGTTACTGCAGCAAAATTGAAGGAAGGAATTTTTGTTCGGCCACAAATAAGGGAGGTTTTGAATGACACTGAATTTGAAAAAGTCCTAAGTCCTAAGTCCTAAGTCCTAAGTCCTAAGTCCTAAGTCCTAAGTCCTAAGTCCTAAGTCCTAAGTCCTAAGTCCTAAGTCCGCTGGAATTGAAGGCTTGGCTGGCGTTCAAATGGATATGTGAAAACTTTCTTGGAAGCAACAAGTCACCTGCGTATAAGGATGGAGTCAAGAACCTCCTTGATGCCTTCAAAGAAATGGAGTGTCGAATGTCGTTAAAAATTCACTTCCTGCATTCCCACTTAGATTTCTTTCCTGAAAACCTTGGTGCAGTGACTGACGAGCAAGGAGAGCGCTTCCATCAAGATATTCAGATGATGGAGAAGCGCTACCAAGGATATTGGAATGAAAGCATGATGGCGGACCATTGTTGGATGCTGTATCGTGACAATCCAGGCCAAATTTACAAAAGGAAATCACACACACAGCGCTTTTAATAAAATAATGTATATATTCTTTATTTATAAGTACATTGAATAAGGTATATGATGTATTTGTTGTTTAGCATTCCTAAGTGTGATCTATACATCCATAAATTTTCTTATAGCAATATCAAAAACTTAAAAATATCAAAACCAGTGTATCTATATAACTATACGTGCTAGAAACAAAATAAAACCAGATTCGGAATCAGCGCGAAAAATGCATTAAGGAAAGTGTGATCATGTTTGTGATGAGAAAAAAAGTTTCATTTTGTTGGCCAGTGTAATTTACCTACAACTGAAGTGAGACTAATGGGACGATAGTTCCCTGGACTTTCGTGATCCCTTTTCTTAAAGATAGGGGTCACGTCGGCTTCCCTCCAGGCACCTGGCCCGTCTCCAACGATTTGTTGAAGACTGTAGCCAGGTGGGGAGCCACCTGGTCGCGCACCTCCCGTAACACTGGGGAGAAACTGGTCTGGCCCAGGAGCCTTAAACGCGCTCAGTTTGTCTATTCTATCAGCAACGACTGTCGCGGTACATCGAACACTATCCAGGCCAGCACCTTCGTGCCTGACGCCTGGCTTGGGGATGACGTGGGTGTTCTTCCTGGTGAACACTCCCGCAAAGTACTCATTAAGCACATTAGCCATGTCCGTGTCAGAGGTGGTCCGCAGAACGCCGCTGGGGTCCTTTAACGGACCTATCATGCTTCTAATGGGCTTTCTACTATTAACATAACTGAAGAACTCCTTAGGGTTCCCCTTGCAGAGGCTTGCCACCCGTAGTTCTTCGTTACGTTTCGCTAGCCTAACCTTCGCCTTCACTTCCCTACACAGGGCCTTCGACCGTTGCCGTAACACCGCTTCCCGTCGATCAGCGAAGTTAAGCGACATTAACTCTGGAGAGTAGTTGGATGGGAGACCCACGTAAAGCTGTAGGGTTAAACAGTCCCTTCAAAACAAACAGTTGTGTAGTTAATGTTGTTAATTTGAGTTTATGGACAGAATTTAACATTTATCATCTGTATCCATAAATTTGAACTTCATTTCGATATTATAATTAACTTTTGAAACGTCTTTATCGCACGCTTTCTTGTACTGGAATACTGTTGGCGGTCCCTCTTCCTAAATCTGAGTGCATTCCAGAGTTTGGTTGAAGTCGCTCGCTCTTTTTTTTCACCCTTTCGAAGAATTCTCATTTTCCTTCTACAACTGCTTTGTATATATATGTCATGGTTTTTTTTTGCAAATTCTCCGGTCAGTTTGCAAAGAAACCAAAACAATAGTAATTTTACAAAATGACCTTAAATGTTTGATCATTTTGCAAAAACACAAAAATCGGTCAATTTGCAAAATCACCAATAATCTTGTCGGTGTATTTGCAGAATCTCTTGTTCTAATACTGTAGAACCTTCTAGCTCGTAACCTAACCTAACCTAAACTCAATGACACTCTTGGTTAGGTTAGGAGCTAGAAGGTTCTACAGTATTAGAACAAGAGATTTTGCAAATACACCGGCAAGATTATTGATGATTTTGCAAATTGACCGATTTTTGTGTTTTTGCAAAATGATCAAACATTTGAGGTCATTTTGTAAAATTACTATTGTTTTGGTTTCTTTGCAAACTGACTGGAGAATTTGCAAAGAAACTGATTTCGCAAAAAAAACGATGTGTGGGGGGGGGGGGGATTGAACTCAGAATGAATCTCTAAGTCAGTCGGCTATTTGTGTAAATTTTCGTCCGTGCTCATTTTTTACCTAGTAGGTCGAACAAGTTATATATTTTATATTTTCAAATTTTTAGTCACTTTCACTTGTGTTAAGGTGGTGGAGGGGGGGGGGGGGGGCAGATTCTGTGGATCAATGAAAGAAAGCCACCCCAGCCTTTTTTAGTTAACTTTATAAGGCTAACGAAAATATCACGACCTAACCTAACCAGTCGTCAAGGGCGTACAGTTAACTGTTAACCTAACGATTGGTTAGGTTAGGTCGTGATATTTTCGTTAGTTAGCCTTATAAAGCTGACTAAAGAAGGTTGGGGGTGGCTTTCTTTAATTGATCCGATTCTGTGAAAAAGTTTAGAAAAAGCTTCTTTTTTTTACCGTGTACAATGATTATTTTTGTTTTCACTTGCATTTGGGTTTTAATAAAAAAATTCGAAGTCAATAAGTTGTCCTTTGGGGTACCAAGGCCTTTACACACCCACTGATTTGCTTTACGTTAGATTACGTTAGCCGAACCTAATCTTACCTCAAATAGGTCGTACAAGAAAATCTGACTTGTTTACAAAATCTGACCTAATTGGTAAAAAAAGGTGGCTTATTTATTATTGGTGCTGCTTGGGGATTTAGGCATATATAACCTTTGTTTTGCTTCCACCTGAAATGGTCATTCTGACGAAGGTCAAGCTTGTCACTCCACCTTAGACCTACAGTTTAACGTGGAATCCGAACCACGTCCCACCAGCAGCCCAGCGTCTTAACCACTAGGCTATACAGGGTACCAATTTCTTTAGTGTGTGGAAGGATGAACAGTTGGGTTTTGCTGCGCGCCGGCTGCCGTCACCGGGTCTCGATCCCGGGGCCGATGGATTCTAGTCAGCGACGCTAACCACTACACCACCGAGACGCATATACTATATATATATATTATATATGTGTCTGTGTGTGCGCACGCAGCGTATATACAGTGTGTCCATTAATTGTTTTTACACATTTAAGAGAATTTATGGACACCCTGTAGTTTCAGGCAATTGCGTTCACACTAGTAAATATAATTTATTGTTCATACCTTCTGAATTTTTAAATTCTTACACAAAACCGTAGAGCGAGTACGGTAGGCCTAGAGAATAACTATTGCGAGATAGGATTTTATTCCTCAAATACTATTTCTTCTAAGCAAATAACTTTAAGGGAGCTCCAGAAATATGTGCAACCATTCAGAAGCACGTCCACTATGAAAAAAAGACTTAAAGAACGTGGGTTGCGAGGAAAAGTTGCCGTTAGAAAGCTGAATATGAGCGATGTGACTAAGAAAAGACGACTTGAATTTTCAAAGGAACATCAAACTTGGCGTGTGATGAATGAAAGAATGTTCTGTAGAATGAAGTCCAAAAATAAACTCTCTGAAAATGAAAAATTTATAAAACGATGAATCGGCGAAAAGTTGCAATCTGACAACAGTATCATTAAGACTGAAAGCCCGGTTGTGGTTTTTATTTTTTGGGGTTGTTTCAGTCCAGTTTTAGTGGTAGATTTCGTAAAAGTCGATGGAAATATGGATAAGACTCGCTACCAAAGAGTTTTGGTTCAGTATGTACCGCGGAGTGAAGTTCGTTTAACTGGGTGAGAGAGGGGGGGGGGTCATCTCCCCGCAAAATAACGACCCAAAACATACTGTAATATTGAATGAGACTTCCTTGGAAGAGGAAGAGTAGCAGATCGTAAAAGTTCAAACGCTTAAGTTTACACCACGAATCCCATTTAACATTTATGTAAACTATCGAAAATGTTTCCAAAGTGAAGCCAACTAACCTACAGTGGAGGCTTTGGTTCATATGGTGCCTTCGAGAAGTGAAGCCATCATCCTTACTCGAGGAGGAGGTCACGCTAAATATAGAATCTTGGCCTTATCTCTGTAAATTGTTAATCACTTGTACTTTATTTCTACTGTGTTTTGTATTCCATAATGTAAATTAACTATTAAACTAGAAATAGTCATCTTTGCTTGCCTCTATTTCGTAATTGTGTATGAACTCACACTTAGGATCGGGATATATATATATATATATATATATATATATAAATTTTATCTCCGACTATATTTATCTCGTTTTTCTTCCTCTGCCTCTCCCTTTCTCCCTGAATCTGTTCATTTTCTCTCCCTCTCTCATCTCTTGCTCTTTGAGTAATTTTTGCCTTGTGCAGGGTTAGTTAGAGGCCTTGAAGTGCTACTGACGAAATGGCTCTAATTAAAGGGGATTTGGAGGGCAAAGAGAATCACGGACGATCGTGTGAAAGGACTTCGATTATTCTATTATTTATTATTATTATTACTATTATTATAATATTACAAAATTTCCCCTTTTCAAAGAAAATGTGTACGCGCGCACAAACCCCCAAATGTATACACACGCTCATGTTTACATAACATAGCATCACGCGCACGTATTCAGCTATTTTCAAAGACACTCTTGTGTATATACACCAAGATTTTGTATATATAAATAGTGATCGTATAGTTAAAAAAAATACTTTATTTTTACTGTAAAATATAATTACGTTAGCCATCCCCTGTTTCGTTAATATATTTGAAAGAAACAGTAGGAGCAGGTTACGTAAGCCACCCCTGTTTTTCGTTAATATATTTGAAAGAAACAGTAGGAGCAGGTTACGTAAGCCACCCCTGTTTTTCGTTAATATATTTGAAAGAAACAGTAGGAGCAGGTTACGTAAGCCACCCCTGTTTCGTTAATATATTTGAAAGAAACAGTAGGAGCAGGTTACGTAAGCCACCCCTGTTTCGTTAATATATTTGAAAGAAACAGTAGGAGCAGGTTACGTAAGCCACCCCTGTTTCGTTAATATATTTGAAAGAAACAGTAGGAGCAGGTTACGTAAGCCACCCCTGTTTCGTTAATATATTTGAAAGAAACAGTAGGAGCAGGTTACGTAAGCCACCCCTGTTTCGTTAATATATTTGAAAGAAACAGTAGGAGCAGGTTACGTAAGCCACCCCTGTTTCGTTAATATATTTGAAAGAAACAGTAGGAGCAGGTTACGTAAGCCACCCCTGTTTCGTTAATATATTTGAAAGAAACAGTAGGAGCAGGTTACGTAAGCCACCCCTGTTTCGTTAATATATTTGAAAGAAACAGTAGGAGCAGGTTACGTAAGCCACCCCTGTTTCGTTAATATATTTGAAAGAAACAGTAGGAGCAGGTTACGTAAGCCACCCCTGTTTCGTTAATATATTTGAAAGAAACAGTAGGAGCAGGTTACGTAAGCCACCCCTGTTTCGTTAATATATTTGAAAGAAACAGTAGGAGCAGGTTACGTAAGCCACCCCTGTTTCGTTAATATATTTGAAAGAAACAGTAGGAGCAGGTTACGTAAGCCACCCCTGTTTCGTTAATATATTTGAAAGAAACAGTAGGAGCAGGTTACGTAAGCCACCCCTGTTTCGTTAATATATTTGAAAGAAACAGTAGGAGCAGGTTACGTAAGCCACCCCCTGTTTCGTTAATATATCTGAAAGCAGGCTACGTAAGCCACCCCTGTTTCGTTAATATATCTGAAAGAAACAGTAGGAGCAGGTTACGTAAGCCACCCCTGTTTCGTTAATATATCTGAAAGAAACAGTAGGAGCAGGTGGCTCGAATTCTATTCCACAACGAAAATGTATATCTTAAAATATGCGATTGTTTTATTGGAACAACTTTTTAAAAACAAGATAATCGTCGTTTCGAAGGACATTTTCTATTTTCGAAATTATACAATAAGCACGGTGCATGGGACATATCATCATTATGGTTTGGAGATTTTTTTTTTAATTACAAGAAGAAAACTCTTGCGTACAATTTTTGCGCTCAAATCATTAGTAGACTTGCTTACATTATAGCGAGTATCTGACAGTTCTCGAGTTAACTCAATGGTGAGTTCATACAAGATGGGTAGATAAGGTTTCATAAACCTTCGACATCATAAACCTTAAACAAAGATCATATTTCTTTTTTTTTTTGGTTCACTCGTCTCTATTAGAATGATTATCTGCAAAAAACCATAAATAAATAAACCACTAAAATCTTATTTATTTCTTTGTTTCTATAGTTTTCAGTATAGTTCAGTTTGATTCCTTACAAGTCTTCACTGTCATTCGAGTCTTAGCTAACGCCATTATATTAGGCTTACCATACGTCCCGATTTCACTGGGACAGTTCGGGTTTGGAGCTCTTGTTCCGGCGTCCCTGGTCTGTCTCGGTTTATAATTGTTACTGTCCCGGTTTATAATTGTAACAATTATAAACCGGGACAGAATTACAAGCCGGCTGGGACGCCGGGACAAGAGCTCAAAACCAGGACTGTCCCGGTCAAATCGGGACATATGGTAAGCCTACATTATATGAAAGTGCTAAAAATAGTTTATTAGTAAAATATTGGTTTTCATTTAAATTTGTGCTTTTCCCGAGGGTTTTTTTTTTCGTTTGTGTGTGGAAATGGAATGAATACCATTGGGAATTTGGTGTTTAACCTTAAAAGGAACGACTGCTAAGAATTGTTAACTTTTCAAATATACACATTCCTAATTTAACCCTACAAAAAATCCCGGCGTTATAGGGTTATAAAAAAACAACCCAAAACCTAAAAAAAAAACCAGGATTCTGAATGCTTTATCCGGTAGAAAATGGGTTGAGTTTGTTAAATGACGTCTGATAGGCTATTTGCGGTACCGGTATCTTTCATTTTCTGTCTTATCGTGGCGCGCCAGATAATGCTAGGGTAAATATGAAATGTTAGTAAGTGTAAAACAGGGTAGCATAGCATTGTTGCGCACAATTTTCATGTGGACAAAATGGTCGACAGTTAAAACTATATATAAAAAAATCCCAATACAACCTAACCATATTTAACGTAACTTAACCTAAACTAACCTAACGCACCGTAACTCAAACTAGCCTAACGTAACTTAAGAAGGGAACTCCGCCCACTTTGATTCTCCATGTAAAATTTTGCATGTTGGTTAGAATGTACAGTCACCTTCTACAACGACCTCAAACCAATTCTCAACTTATTTAAATCAACATTCTTGTTGTTTAATTTAAACTAACCTTTGGTTAGCTTCCGCCCGAATTGTTCATTCTGACGAAGGTCAAGCTTTTCACTCTACCTTAGACCTACAATTTAACGTGGAATCCGAACCACGCCCCACCAGCAGCCCAGCGTCTTAACCATTAGGCTACCCATTTATCTACCAACCACTTTCTTTATTGTGTGGAAGGATGAACAGCTGGGTTTTGCTGCGCGCCGACTGCCGTCACCGGGTCTCGAACCCAGGACCGATGGATTCGTAGTCAGCGACGCTAACGACTACATCACCGAGGCAGATCCACATTCTAACCAACTTCACCAAAACTATAAAATAAAAATTCCAGTGGTGGTAAACATAATATACATTTTCTATAAGAGGAAATGGAGTTAAATCTAACCGATTTCCCTATAACAAAAGAGGGGTTTGTGCTTCCCCTCACCCTCTTACATTATTACCCTTAATTCTCGTCTTCTTTCTTGTTGTTTTCTTAAGTTTCATGTAGTTGGTGGGTTGATCATAACTCGGGGATATTGGCCTATTCTGATCCTGTATGAAACCTTGTATAGTTCATACATATACAGGGTGTCCCATAATTCCGGTCTCATAGGAAAATTTATTTTAAATTAAATTTACAAAAGTATTACATTAGAACTAAAACAAATGTTCAAGTTGGTACCTCGTTTTAGGACCTTTTGTTTGTTACAGGTGGAATAACACTCAATGGCTAATATAGAAGTGAGTTACACTCGTGAGGCCTTTTCCTCACGAGTCTAGCTCACTTCCATAAGTCCTATGAGACCGGACTTATGGGACACTCTGTATATAAATGAACGGGGGGAAATATTCAACCAATGATCGAAAAACAGTTTAAGGCCAGCCGCACACAGGATCGTCTTACGACTCACGACTGACGATTCGAGTCGCGTGTGATTTTGCATTGACAGAATGGGAGAGGCCCCCCCCCCATCTCCCTCCCCCGCACACTGCAGCGACCGCGATGCTGCGGGGCTTCCATTCTCTCAATGTAAAACCATACGCAACTCGTCTTCACGACCCAAGTCGTGAGTCTCAAGACGATCCTGTGTGCGGCCGGCCTAAGTTAACAAAAATGTGTAATGCGTAAGTATACCTTAAAATTTCTCAGCTTCGTAAATTTTAAATCCCGTACGTTTAAATTCTTTTCGAAAGCGTTTTTTATTCGAACCTTATTTGCGTTCTTGGACATCAAATGAACGAGTATAAAATACACGTTTGCGAACTGGTCTTCCTAGTTAAAACAACGAACAAACTTGAGGTAACGAACCCACGACGAATAGAGACGACAGTACAGTAACTTTTGGAATGACGTCGCAAAGAAGCTAAAGGGACTGATCTTGCGAAGCGAATCCACAGTAAAGAATGTAATTAATGTGCAAAAGTCCACAAGATGATCACCTTTCATAGCATTTTCAACGATCTCACGAACGAAGTTGGGTAACAGTGGTAAAATATCTGGGCTGTTAATCTGTGGGTCCTGGGGTTCGATTCTCGGCCCGGACTTCAAATTTCTGCGATTAATGTACTTCTGTGTTGGGTCTTCTTTAGTCGGGTTGGGAGATGGGGGTTCAGAGCCCACGAAAAACTGTAGAAGTAGATACTTTCCTTCATATGACCTCATTACGGAGGAGGTTCGACAACTGTGAAAACATTATCATAAACAAAACTGAACAAAAAGTTTCGGTTCTTTTGCAAATTATCCTCCCAACACTAATTTTTTTATATAATGTTGGTTTGGTTTTGGTTATGGTACTTTATTTTCCTTCCATTATAAACAAAATTAGTGTTGGGGTTAGGTTAAGTTAGGTTAGGTTACGGTAAAAACAGCCCGCCGCAGGCGTTAGCCGTTATAAAAAAAAATTAGTGTTGGGAGGATAATGCAAAAGTACCAAAGTTTCTTATACAATATATATACACACAGTTACTTACTTTGTGTGGGTTCGAACGACGGTTCAGGATCGACCTGCGCCTCTGCAGCATCCCGCCTCATTTGCGGGATTTGGTGAAGGAGGGAATTGCTATCTGATCTTCTCTTTCCCTCGTAGCCAACCACGCATGGCTGGTCAGGGACTATGCACAAGAATATGTCCAGCTGGTTCTTGACGTTATTCAGGTCGGTGTGCTAGAGATTCCTTCTCTTGGTAGGGCACTGAAAAGCTTTGGGCCTCGTATTTTGAGGGTATTTTCCATCCTCGTTTTCATGGCCCCCCTGTCCCACAGCAGCTGGGACTGTACAAAATTTGCCTCTTCTCTCAGTACAGTTGTTTCTATTTCATTTCTAAGGTTAGGGACAAAGCCCTCAAGTATTTTCCTTATGTATATTATTGTGTACCGCTCTCGCCTTCTTTCGAGAGAGTAGAGTTTCAGGGATTGTAGTCGAGACCAGTAGTCTTCACCTTCCGTTTCTTCTATCTTAGACGTAAAAGTCCTTTGTATAGCTTCAATATTCGCAATGTCTCGTTTTCCGCATGGGCTTGTGAGTACTGAGCGATACTCAATTATTGGTAGGAATAGACTCTTCTATAATTTGAGCATAATGTTTGTTTTTCTGCTGCGGAAGCTCCTTCAGATGATTCCCATTATTTTTCTAGCCGTTGTAATTTTGATGTAGTGTTTTCTGAATTCTGTATCCAACGACATTTACTCCCAGATCCCTGACTTGTAGATTTGGTGTTATCTGTTTGTCTTGCATAGTTTTGTATCTTTTATTCTGGAGCTCCTTGTTATTACCATATCTTAGAAGTTGGAATTTTTCTTCGTTGAACTTCATACTGTTGTCTTCTGCCCACTGGAATAATGTTTCAATGTCGTTTTGTAATTTTCTTACTTCACCTTCGTTCAATATTTCCTTACATATCTTTGTGTCATCTGCGAAACATGATAATACTGTCCTTAATATCTGCATCAGTATCTGCAATCATTATTATGAACAGCAAGGGAGCTAATACTGTCCCTTGTGGGATAGAGCTCACGACTTCCGAGACTTCAGATTTAACTCCGTTTACCACCACTCTTTGTGTTCTTTGCGTCAAGAAATTAAATATCCATTTCCTTAGCTTTCCAGTAATTCCTGGAATGTTTCCAATATTTTCTCCTGGTGGTCTAGTAGCTGTGATAGGCATGATCTTCCAGTCCTGAAGCTTTGTTGATTTCGGTTGTATAAGTCTTTTTCTTGTAGGTAGTAGGTACTTTTGTCCCTAATTATACGTTCAAAGCACTTTATAAGGTGTGAGGTGAGAGCCACTGGCCGATAATTCTTGGGCATTTCTCTGTTACCACCTTTAAATAAGGGGGCAATGTTCACGTTCTTTAAGGGGAGTGGAATTTGTCCTGTGTCGAGTGATTTCCTCCATAGTAAGTAAGTATACCGGTTTGGCAATACTCTCTACATTTCTTCAGAAACGTGGCACTCTGTGTCTGGTCCTGGCGCTGAATTGTCTCGCATCTGTGATAAAGCCGTAATTATATCTCCTTCCGTGAACTAGAAGTCCATTAATAGGTTTGTGCCGGAATTTGTTCTTGGTTGATTTGTATCTGTCGAAAAATCGTCTGGGTTTTTCACTTCCATCTCGGACTTAGGGGTGCTAAACACAGAATTAAATTGTTTTCTAAGTAGTTCGCTTATTTCTTTCGGGTCAGTTGTGTATTCGGCCTCTCCATCTATCAACGGACCAATACCCTCCTTACACTGCATTTTCCTTTTCGCAAACGTGTAGAAGTATTTTGGGTTATTTTTTGTTTTCTGCTACCTTGTTTTCCTCCTCGTTTGTCTTAGTATAAATGTTTGCTTTAGGTCCATTTCTATTTCGCCAAGTTTCCTCTCTAGTTTGAGTCTCTTTGCATCAGTTCTGCATCTGTAGAGATGTTTTACGGTTTGTCTTCGTTGCCTGAATAGTGTTCTGATTTTCCTCTCGAGCTTGCTACGTTTTCTTTCCTGTCTCTCTGGAATATGTTTCAGTATTATAGGTTTGGTTTCAGTCTCTATTATACGTAGTATTTCTTGTGGAGTCTTCTCGTGAAGTAGCAATTCCCAATTTACTTTAAATCTTTATTTACATTTGCCCAATTTACTTTCTTTGAATTTATGTTTAAGCCTTCAAATATTCTTTCTGATTCTCTAGGATGCGTTTTCGGACCTCTAGGTGCTAACTTCAATTATATATCGATGAGGTTATGGTCGGAGAACTTTGTGTGCGTTACTGTTTTATTTATTATTACCTCGTTGTTATTTGTCAAGATTAAATCCAAAACGTTCTGTGTATATATATATATATATATATATATATATATATATATATATATATAAAAGGTTTAAAAAATAATTTAAATTGTAATCAAATAAGTGATACGTAACTAAACTAAATTTCACTGATGCAAATTGTTCATTAGAAACGCGTTACTGACCAGGCATTTAGTTCCTAATTATATTTGAGTTTTTTTTTTCTTTTTTTTTTTTTGCCATGGCCATATGCGGTTTGCAACGTGAATGTTATTAAAAGAAGTGTATTTCAAATCTCTTAATTTTATATGACATACCACGAAATTTTGACGAAATAAATAATTCAGACGTTCCTTAAAAAGTGTTTTTAAACTTACAATGCGAATATGAAAGTAAAATTAATTTTAATTTAAGAACGTACATTTTCAAAGGACGGTCTTTCACACCAATTATAATAGCCACAATGGGTGTCCAACGCCTAATGAAATTCGCCTCAGCTCTGTGTTAGTATTATTAATAATTACAATTTCATATATAGCATTTCCGTAGACACACACACACACCACACACACACACACATATGTTACAACTCAGAATGGTTCCCTGAGAAACTTCTATATTACATACAGACCATGCATGGAACAAGGAATTCTTGTGGAAAAATTAAATCCATTATAGTCCGAATAGGTAATGGTAAATGACAAATACTATAGCTTTTGCTTTGAAGCCCAACGTGGGCAACGGGTCACTAACCACTAGCAGAGAGTTCCCAAATTGGGGCCTTTCTCCGAGTGACCCGTTGTTCACGTTGGGCTTCCATCATGAAAAAGCAAAACTTTAGTATTTGTCATTTATCATTACTTATTCGGACTATAGAGTTCTTTGTCCCATGCTGCACTGTCTGTCTGTGTGTGACACACACACACACACACACACACACACACACACACACACACACACACACACACACACACACAGTATATAATTAAGTACTAAAATTATTTTTGCGTGTGAAATGATGTTAGATTTTAGGTGTTGATGTTTCATTCGCGATTATTCCCTTTTGAACTCTGTTTCAAAAGGGTGAAGATGGATAATAATTTAATTTGTTTCTTTAATATTTCTCATTTGGTTCATTAATCGTGATTCTCTGTTGGCCTTTATGGCGGATCCCTTTAGAACACATTTTGATAAGCCTAATTGGCCACGATTGAAGTGTCTTCGATTCGAATCGTTTGGCAAAGGACGAATTTTTATTGTAAATCCTTTTGAAAGTGTTCGAGAGAGAACCTTCGGAACGAAGGACAGAAAGCAGCCGGTCCCTCATTTTTAAAAAGGGGGTTAACTAATTTAATTTGTTTATGAATAAGAATAATCGCGTTTGCTGTTAATTATTACAGAATAATTTTAGAAAAATGTTTAACTGCACGCCTGTCAGTTTTGCTAGTTTCTCGAAAATCAGGGATGAACAACCAAGTATGGAGCTGCCATTCTGGGTCTGTGAATGTCATGAAATTCTAGAACCTCGCGTGTAAGGTCATAAATTTCGGCAGTGGCGAATGATTTTTTAGTAAAGTCTTAAATTTAGCCAATGGCAAGTGATATTTTACGCATTACAGTTAACTCTGGACTCAGATCCTTTCTTATTACAGTTAAATATTTCCAAAAAATGTTGTTGTTCAATATAAACCCTTATTTCATAACTAGTAAATTATACCAAGGGTATATTATACCCAGGTTATGAAATACGAGTAAAACCGTTTTTCAAAGCCATGGTAAATTATACCAAGGGTTTATACCCTCGTTATAAAATAAGAATTAAAATGATGATGATTATTATTATTGTTTATTCCTGTTGAAAATAAAAATATTAAAAAGATTATTTACATGTAATTTCAGAGGTTGTAATAAAAGAAATTATATTCTTTATGATACTTAACAACGCGATATGAACATCGTTCAGTATCAGTATTTTCATTACAGGGTTTCAATGAGAATTTTTTCTGTATCGTAAATTATACGAGTTAAATTCTGAATAGTTAATAAAAATTAGGGATCACCTGAATATCAGGGGCCCATTGTATTGTTTTTTTGCTTTACAGTACCAAATATAATATATTAAGTGCCCGGTTAGGTCAACTGTACGCCCTTGACGATTGGTTAGGTTGAGTCGTGATATTTTCGTTAGTTTTAACGAAGATATCATTTAGTAATTGAGGCTGGGGGCCCTGATCGTCAGGTGATCCGAAATTAGTATACTACTTTACGTAATAGTTACCCTAAACTCAAACCCTAAACCTTAATCCTTAGGGTAACTTTTACTTAGAATCTCTTAAAAAAAAAATAAAAAATTTCACCTCAGTGACGTACGAATTTTTTTTTCACCTCAATGACGTACGAAGCAAAATTTGTCGAATTCCGCCCACGATTTTTTTAACACATGGAAATTTTATCCTGAAAAAAGTGAAACGAATAAAATATTCGTTGAAGCTCAAAATTTTGAAAGTTTTAAATTCTGAAAATTTTGAAGGACTATTTCGCATATTTTGAGGGAATAACTGTACGTGCGCAGTTCAGAATTATTTTGCAGCCATTCCTACTGCCCGTATTTATTCTGTTACTTGCCTACGCTTTTATACCGCAAGCGCCACTTGCGATTGATGAGTTTATTTAATCTGTTATCGAATTAAGAGTTGTTAACTTGTTATACCACTTTTGTTATACCACTTTCCTTACAGTAGTCTTATAAATACACTTCAGTATGCAAATAGTATGTATTGTAAACAATTAGTAAACACTTAAACTGCTAATCAATTGTAACTCCACTGTGGAAAGGATCTTTATGAACGAAACTTAACGGTACCTCCATAATGTTATCCAAGATACTTTTATCTTGTATTATATTAATTTTTAGGACTTATAAAAAGCCTTAAAATATTTAAATAATTCGTTCATATATTAACTGCGTTGTCTAGAAAATTTAAAAGATAAATAGAACTTGATTTCAATTATGGAACTATTGTGAAAGCTCTTCTTATCCGACATAATGTAGATTTTAAGCCCTTATTCGGTCCTACAAACTTCTCTTTGTGGAAATGGCTTCAGAAACTTCGAATTTTTGAATTTCGTCACTTTTACAGAAGAAATCTGAAAGATTTTTGAGGTTACATTAATTATAGCTTCATAACTGCTGCGAAGGTATAGGTAAAGCTCTATCCTTCTCCGGATAGACCTTGAAACGGAATCAGATCTTAACCCTATTACCTGCCCAACCTTACCGTAATAGGGGGCTCTCGGGAGAGGGATTTGAATGGGGGAGGGGGGTAAGCGTTTTAATAAAGGTAACTGCCAAGTGAAAGTGCGTAATACATCTGTGAAATAAATTTCGCTTTACTAATTGCAAAGAAATTTCGTTCACTGAAAGGAAAAGAAATTGTCCTTCCGTTACAGGATGGATTAAGTTCCTAATAAATTAACGAATTTTCTCCCCTAAATCCTTATCCATCAGCGATCTCCTATCGAATCCACATCTATGGATCTAATCCTTTCCAGAAATCCTCATTTTTCAAATCCTAGTGGATTATATCTCCTGCCCCAGGGGCAATTAATTAATAAAATCGATTACTTTGGGACTTTTCTTTCGAACTGACCCAGGATAGGATGACCTCTCTTCAAAAGGTCTCTTTGACCCACTGTTTGACCTGGAATTGGAAAAGGGTGAGAAAGGAAGTGGAAACTTGAGTGTGTATCTGAATGTGTACATTGTGTGAATAATGTAAGTTTACTGTGTGTGTGTGTGTGTGTGTGTGTGTGTGTGTGTGTGTGTGTGTGTGGACAAAAGAGAGAGAAATGTGGACGTATATTTCTAAGGCGGATCAGGATATTCCCAGAGAGAATTGTTTCCTCTACATTACATAGATAGTTAGTAAAAGTAGGAGGAGAAAAGCATTGTAAAAATAGTTAATACTTTAAAACAGTATTTACTGTACTGTAACAGCACTGTAAAAAGATTTAGTGAAAGGAAGAGTACTGTAAAATCAAAATATACACATCGTACATCTACAATTAAAATCTATAAATGACTTCAACAATTAAAACTACGGTGATACTTATGATCGCAACCTTCCAATACAATCTTTACTTCAAAAAAAGCACAAAGCTACAAACGCCGAAATGGGTACGTGAAGGTTGGGTACAGTAAAATGAAACTCGCATGGGTACAGTAAAATGAAACTCGCATTGTCAAAGATAAAACTTACCTCTGTAGTTTTAAGATAAAATGAATTTTAGGCGGACTTTTTTGCACTTTTGAATCTGCACTTTCGTAAGGCACCAAAAATTATTTTATTACCTTATTTTTAGATTATGTTAAATAGAAATTTAGCTGAATATAAAATGTTAATTATTTAACTTAAAAATGTCTCAACTTCGTGTTTGAGCATAGTATGAGGTTTGACTGTTACGTTACATAATATGACACATTGATTGTAAATTATTTTTCGATGCTACTGCAAACACATTCGTCTACATTTTTTTAGCCAATTTTGTCTACAAGGTCGGTCTGTAGTTTTATAATTATATAATTAATATACAGTATATATATGGAATATCATGCATGAACACACGATTTTGCATCACATTCCATTTATAGAACCCCCAGCCGTTGCGTCAGATAATTTAAATGAAATGCTGGTCATTACCTCGAGTGCTAGAGGGTTAACACGTAAAATACCTCTGGACGGGAAAGTGTTATGCGTTTCCTCGGTTGTTTAAAAGTATGACAAGTTTTAACTTTTATCTCGTCGTAGCACCCTCACCTATTCAAGAGGTGGTGGGTTCGATCCTGGTGGGGGCAAGTTTAGCATATATATATATATATATATATATATATATATATATATATATTAGTGATGTAGCGGATGTCATTTTTTTCACATCTGCGGATGTGAATGCGGATGTTTGATTTCTACATCCGCGGATGCGGATGTCTACATTTTCGTTATTTTTTAGGATATATTCGAGATTTGTTGTGTTTAACGTATATAATAAGTTATTATATAGAGAGAGCTGTAGCTATAATGTAGTATAATTGATTAATTGTACAATAATTGCTGTACTTTTCTCTGAACATATAAAATAATATCAAGCATCTAACTAATATAGAAATCAATTAGTGAATTCGTCTGCAAATAAATTCGTTATATTTTGTCGAGTTTCAGCCACAATTAGAAACCATAATTGTGTTACCAGGATGCGGGACGTGAACCCAACTCAAATGCACCCCACCGACCTCTTTCCCCAACCTCCACCCTTATAGAAAGAGATCTTTAATTAGCTTGATAACTATTTATATTAAGTTTAAAGTTTTATTAGGCATATTTATAAATGAGTAATTAAAATAAAGTAAACTAAGATGTTCATCGTTTAATATTCAACTTAATTATAGGAAGGTTATGCTTAAGGAACATTAATTTTTCTGCCTTTTCTGCTGCCAGTCTGTTTCTCTTTTCATCATATATTAATCCAGCACTGCTAAATAATCTCTCGCTTGGTACGTTTGTTGGAGGACAGGCTAAATGTTTCCTCGCAAGTTTACTCAAGTATGGATAGATATTCTGTGTATTTTTCCACCAACTAATAGGATTGTCACATGCAGCCAGGCGTTTTTCTTGGTGATAGCTCTCGATCATTTTTACTACATTTTTTGACATCGCGTAGGTCTCGTCATCGCTGCTTGACTCAAGAAACTGAGAGAGAGATTCTGTGATAGATTTGCTCGTTGAAGGTGTTGGTTCTGTCACTGAAACTTTTATTCTTTTGGTGGGTGGCGAAGCGACAGATTCAAGAGATTGAAGCTCTTCAACTGCTTTGCCAAGTGATGATTTAACTCGTTCTAATGTACTAGGTGAAAATAACTTAGCTTTGTAACGTGGATCTAAGTAGGTTGCAAGAGAGTAACTTCATACAAGAACAGCCTCTCGTCTTGTCGCTTGCATCACTTTTGCGCACAATGAACTAGTTCTATTAATATAGTAGAATTTGATAATTTCCGCTTATTAATGACGTTTTATCTCAACGGTCCACATCCGCACGACATCCGCAGTCCAAAGTGCGAATGCGGATGCGAGAAAATGTGCGGATGTTATGCGGATGATGACCTACATCACTAATATATATAATATATATAGGTGGCCTAGTGGTTAAGACGCTGGGCTGCTGATGGGGCGTGGTTCGGATTCCATGTTAAACTGTAGGTCTAAGGTTAATAACTAATCGGTTAATAACTAATAAATATTATATATTAAAACAGTCTTTTTGCCATTTCATAATTATATCAACAACTTTTCCCGATTTCGTAGAAACTAGGAAAAGACTATACTGCTACCAATAATCTAGCCTTGGAAGGCATAGAAGGCCTTGCTAGGCTAAAGCTAAGTCGTTAGTCTTCAGCAGGATGGAGCCACCTCCACACACTGCTTGTAAAACTCGCAATTTTTTGAGGAAGCCTTTTTCCGGGCGACTAATCCCTTCATGCGCTAGTGGAATGGCCCCCATACTCACCTGACCTCACACCCTGACTTTTTTTTGAGGGATTACATAAAAGACATCTATTCTAATGAGCCTAAGGCACTCGAAAACCTAAAGACCAAAATCTAAGATAATCAACAACATCCCAGCTGAGCTATTCCCCAGAATTATGTCAAACATTTATGTAATATTGAATATTGTTAGAAAAAAAATAGCGATTACACTGAACATGCTTAATTAAGGTTAATTAACTCCTATGTTTTATGTACTTATTGCGCTTGTCTTTGCGTCTAAAGTGCTTTTTTTTTTAGCTTAGAACATTTATTTAGAAATAGGGACATTTTGGGGGAAAACCTGATATATACATACCTCGTTGCTGTTCCGTGTGATGTCTCTCTTTACACAAAGGTCAAACTGGTGGCCCCGCCTCTAGGTTTGGCTTGGTAGAGGAGCGAGTTGCTTTCTTTCGCTCTCCACCGTATATAGTCAGGTACACCCGGTTCATCTGGTGCCGTCCTGAGCCAGGCATCTAGTCTTCTCTTGAAGACTTTAACTTTGACCCCTGTAACGTTTATGAGGTCCTTTGGAAGCTGGTTAAAAAGTCTTGGCCCCCTGACAACCAAGCTATTTTCCTTGTGTTGAAGAGGTCCCTTGTTGGGCCTTTAATTTGGGAACACTACACATCCTGCCTTTCCTATTTTCCAGTGTTGTTTGAATGGTAATTGGATTTAGTTTGAGGTTTGGTACCAGTTTTTTGATCATTTTCGATATGTAGATTATGGTGTACCCCTCTCTTCTTTCCGGGAGTACAGAATTAGTTTACATAGTCTTTCCCAGTAGTTGAGCTCTTTGCAACCATCAATCTTTGCTGTGAAATATTTCTGCGTTTCTTCTTGTCTATTAGTTTCTTTCTTTTTATATGGGGACGTCAAAACTGAGCAGTATTCAAGTTTTGGTATAATCAGTGTTTTTAGCAGGGGAATCATTACTATCCTGTCCCTTCTTTTGAACGTTCTTAGTACCTGACCCGCGACTCTTTTTGCTTTATTTATAGTTATCTGATTTTGTGTTTCGAATTTGGCATCATCGGTCATTATTACCCCTAGATCGATCGCTTTCGTGCTTCTCTG
This sequence comes from Bathynomus jamesi, assembly GCA_023014485.1. Taxonomy (NCBI): domain Eukaryota; kingdom Metazoa; phylum Arthropoda; class Malacostraca; order Isopoda; family Cirolanidae; genus Bathynomus; species Bathynomus jamesi. Next base: position 404,605 of record JAJOZX010003021.1, read on the forward strand.
AATTTCATGTCTATCTGGAGCATAATATGCAGCCTGTTTAAGTTCTTCATTTCTACCATATCTCAAGAGCCAAAATTTGTCGGTGTTAAATGTCATGTTGTCTTCTGACCAGTTGTATATTTTGTTCGTGTTCCTCTGCAAGGCCTCCACTTCATTTACATCGCTGATTTTTCTGCTGATCTTTGTATCGTCTGCAACGGATGTTACTCTACTGTTGCTGTTTACTCCGCTGTCTATATCTGTTAGCATGATAATGAACAGGAGTGGGGCCAGTACTGTACCTTGTGGTACTGAGCTGCGTATTTCCGATTCTGATGATGATACACCTTGAATTTTGACGACCTGTAGACGTTCTGTGAGGAAGTTGTAGATCAATTTTCCCACTTTGCCTGTTATTCCCATATATTTCATTTTATGTGCTATTATACCATGATCGCATTTGTCGAAAGCTTTAGCAAAATCCGTGTATATGACATCGTAGTTGTCATTGTCTTCCAGTGCATCTAGGATATTGTTGTAGTGCTCTATTTGTTGTGATAGGCATGATCTACCTGATCGGAATCCGTGCTGATTTTCGTTGAATCTTTCCAGTGTCTCCAAGAAATCATAAATTTTCTCTAACTATTCTTTCAAATACTTTGGTGAGGTGGGACATCAATGACACTGGTCTATAGCTTTGCTTGAGATCTGTCCCCTCCTTTATACAGGGTGTCCCAGAATTAACTCTATTTCAATGAAATCGGACAAATTTTTTAAAAACACATTTATTTATGTTTATCATGTTTAATGTGTGTTAAAAATGAATGTATAAATTTCTAAATTTTTTTCATAATTTTATTTTCATAATTTTTTCATAGTTTTTCATAGTTTTATTTTCATTCTCTTTCAGAACCCTATTAATAATGAATACACAAGAACGCATCTTTGTCGTAACATCCCGTATCAAAGGAATGCAATGTAATGAAATCAGAGAAAAATTTACAAGAAGATTCCACAGAACCGGTCCTACAGACAAAGCGATTCGTGAACTTGTGAACAAATTTAAAAGAACTGGATCCGTACACGACGAGGTGGGAAGAGGACGCCCAAGGACAGCACGTAACAGTACCGAACAGGCACGACAATTGTTTGAGGATGAACCACAAACTTCGGTTAGGGAGGCCGGTCGAAGACTCAACATATCCAAGACAACAGTTCATAGAATCTTGCGTTCGACACTGATGAAAAAGGCTTATCACATTCAAGTACTGCATGCCCTAAATGAAGAGGATTATCCAAATCGAGCAGCAAGGTGTGCAGAAATTGCGGATCAAATCGAAAATGAAAGTTTATTGGATAACATCTTATTCAGTGATGAGGCGACTTTCCACACGTGTGGTAAAGTCAATCGACACAACTGTCGTATCTGGTCCAATGAAAGACCGTCTGAAGTCATAGAATGGCAGAGAGAGACTCCAAAAGTTAACGTGTGGCTTGGAATGACCAAATCCAAAATTTATGGCCCATTCTTCTTTGCGGAAGCAACTGTAACAGGTACCGTCTACTTTGATATGCTTCAGCAGTTTCTCGAACCACAGCTTCTTGATGATGGCATTCTTGATAATGTTGTGTTTCAACAAGATGGAGCACCATGTCATTATGCTCTAATTGTTCGAGAATACCTCAACAGACGCCTTCCGAATCGGAATCCCGTGTCTAGGGATCTTCTCCATATCCAGTATAAAGATGTAGCTATTTCATTTTTACAGTTTTTAATCAATGTATTCCAGTTGTCCGGACCTGCAGCTGAATGTGGTTTCATTTGTCCTATAGCTCTCGCTACATCTTCTGGGGTAAAATCAAAGTCTGTTATACACTCTCCTTGCAATTTCTCTTCAAAGAATGCATCTATGTCATGTATCCCTTTGTCACTTTTTGGGGTACTGAAAACTGATTCATACTGGGTTCTCAATGTTTCAGATATTTCTTTTAGATCGTCGGTTAGTTCATTTCTCTTCCTTAAGGGCCCAATAGCGGCGCGCGTTTTTGTTTTCCTTTTCGCATAGCTATAGAAGTATTTTGGATTTTCCTTTATTGTTTCTACCGCCTTTTCCTCTTCCCTCTCTGTATGGTCCTTTGGAGGATATCGATAGGGAAATACAAACCCTGATAGTTTTTCTTGTATTTCTTTCCTGGCATTGTCTCCGCAGTTGGCTGACTTCGCCTCCACTCTTTCTTTTGAGGAATATTCTCTCTTGCCTCTCTAGCCAGCTCCTCTTTCCTTTTGACTGATATATAAATACATCTTAGTCTGCTTACGTCCGAATTGTTCATTCTGACGAAGGTCAAGCTTGTTGTTCGACCTTAGACCTACAGCTTAACGTGGAATCCAACCCACGAGACGAGGGAAATCAGAAGTTAGTCTTCTTCGCCCGGACTCGATCTCACGATCTTCCGATCAGCACCTCAGCGTCTTAACCGCTAATATATATATATATATACAGGGTGTCCCAGGAGGAAATGTCAAGAATGCACCATTTGACTCTTTGGGTATTTCTAAGTAGAAAGTATTATATCGACATGTGCCTGATTCCCAACCGTTACCGAGATACAGGCCTCTACATTTGGGTAACTAAAACATAATAAAAAGCCGATCTTAGATAATATTCAATGACATTTAATGATACATTGGCAACTGTGCAGATCCTCACATTATTTATTTACATTATTTTTTGTCTGGGGGTTCTTGAAGAGTAACGTTTATCAGCGGGGTAAGCCCGAAACTAGGGAGCAGTTGGTTGCACGTATACAGGATGCGTTCATAAACCTCAAATGTAGAGGCCTGTATCTCGGTAACGGTTGGGAATCAGACCCATATCGATATAATACTTTCTACGTAGAAATACCCAAAGAGTGAAATACGAGGAGTGATCAAAAAGTATCGATAATTTTATTGCTACGGACAAATGAATGCAAATAAGAAATAACCGTTTACATATGTGAGTCTTCCTGCCCTCTGGCGTCTGCAGTCTGAAGCAAAATCTGCTACCATGAGTCAGTAGTTGGTTGGAGCGCTTAAAAGGAGGGTGTGTGTTTGCAGTACGTATAAATCTCTGAAATGGAACAACGCGCGTTCGGAAACGAACGAAATGATTAAAACGGCTTTTGAAAATGATGCTCTCAGTGTAGCTAACGTTTACAAATGGCACAAAAAGTTTAAAAATGGAGAAACATTTGCTCGTACCAGAAATCGAATCTGTTGGACATTTTCATCCGTACGAGAAGTGGAAGGGCGGCCACTGAGGTCCTTGTCTTCAAGCGATGTTCCTCCATTTTTAAACTTTTTGTGCCACTTGTAAACGTTAGCTACACTGAGAGCATCATTTCCAAAAGCTGTTTTAATCATTTCGTTCGTTTCCGAACGCGCGTTGTTCCATTTCAGAGATTTATACGTACTGCAAAAACACACCCTCTTCAGCGCTCCAACCAACTACTGACTCATGGTAGCAGATTTTGTTTCAGACTGCAGACGCCAGAAGGCAGGAAGACTCACATATGTAAAACGGTTATTTCTTATTGCATTCATTTGTCCGTAGCAATAAAATTATCGATACTTTTGATCATCCTCGGTGTGTGTATATATGTATATATATATATATATATATGTATATATATGTGTGTGTGTATATATATATATATATATTAGTGGTGGACCGGATGTCAGTTTTTCAACATCTATGGATGCGGATTTTTAATTTCAATATCCGCGGATGCGGATATTTAGTTAATCTATCAATATAATATAGAATTATGAATATGACAATTTTTCAAATTTCGAAATATTACTATTATGGCAGGCAATACATAAGAATTAAAATTAATATTAATGTTTTCATTATGATAAAAATAATAACTTTCTCAAGAGTTTCAGCCACAGAAAATTCAATGAAACAAGTTTCATTCAATTTTCTGTGTTACCACGTATTTATATTTTGAGGTTTATATATTTGTTTGTTCATTAATAATTAATACTTTACATGAAATGTGCATGACTGGTCCTTATAAGCTAATTTAATTGTAAATTGTATAATTTATTAGAGGTAATATCCGCATAACATCCGCAGTCAGAAGTGCGGATGTTAAAATGATGCGGATATCCGGTCCACCACTAATTTATATATTTATTATTATAAAGCCACCATTGTTTTCAAGGTTAGATTAGAATCTACGTAAATACACTTTATAATAGCTTTGATAATTAACAATGACATGCTAATCACTTGAAAGCTCTCTATTGCTCGAGAAAAGCATAATTTTTAAAGTAAATTTATTTACAAATGATTTTCAGTCTTAAAAAGACTCTCTCTATACAGTTGTTCAAAAGCCATGTCATACGTTCAAAATTAAACAAGAAAATTGAAAGTTTTCAAGGTTTTAATAAATTAAGGTGTCACGTGATTAAGGAACTGTTTTAATTATTCGTAATTTAGGAGCGCAAAATTACGAAGCCTTCAATAATTTTAATTAAAATTAATCCGGCGAGTCAATTAATTTAAAATTTTATCCTTCGTTTCTGAAAGAATTTTTGTGACCTTTGATACGAGATGCGCCTTCCACCTACATAATTATTTTCACGAGCGTTTAACTAGCTGGCGAGTAACGTGTCAAAGCGAGCGTAAAAAAAAAAAAAAAAAAAAAAGTTAATTTAACCCGGCACTGATTTAACCAAACTTTGTCAAAAGTGTTTCTTAATGCGAATTACTGAAAACTTTTGGGGAAACGAAAGGAGTGAAATTTTTTGGTTCACCCTGTTTGAAATTTTGGCAAAATGGTTAAATTATTTTTTTTTTTTCATTGCAATCTAATCAAATTTTCTCACGCCCAAGACTCACCCTCATTTTGAACCGTGCTTAATATATAAATAAAAAAAACTTGCTATAAATTTTTTTTATATAATTTATTGCTCTTTTGTACCCAGTGAGAAATACATTGAAACTAGCAACCCGATGATAAATACAGGGTGGACCATAAGACGCCTTACCTTCGTATTATAACGAAACTCGCTTCGATAAAACGACTTATGGCCCACCCTGTATATTCATTTCTGGAACCGTATCTTAAATGTTCAAAAAATTTCCCATTCACTTCAAAGCACGTTTGTGTAATGTAATTATGTAATGAATTAATTCAATTCCATATATATAATATATATAATATATATAATATATATAATGTATATATATATGTGTGTATATATATATATATATATAAAGGTTACAAAACATGATTTAAAAAAAAATAATGCTAAAATGAACATCTTGCTTTGATTTCATCTTTCAAAATGGAAGTTTTGCTTCAATTAATCCATAAATCGTAAAGAACTGAATGTAATTTAAATAAAAATTATGATAATGTAATAGTAGTATTTAGATTACTGACGCGTTAATTTAGAGGACCCCTGACGCGTTAATCTGAAGCACCCCTTTAAATTTTAATTGCAGAGGTGTTTCTCGTCTCTCTTGTTCATTATACAAAGCATTAATTTGAGCACGAAGGAGAGATACTTCAAGTCGATAGCTTGTTTTCGTGTTGAATCGACGTCCGTTGTAATACAACACTTTTTTGCATAGTTCAAGTGTGAATATGTTCTTCAGGATAAATGAGCGAATTCTTGCAAAACAATTACTCGTTCATATCTTCTGCATTCATCTGAAGACATGTTTCACCAATTTTCGAGCGGTCTTAAGCATCTTCAAGAAAGCTCTGTTGGACATCTTTAGACATGTCCTCCCTATTACGGAGGTGGACGTATAGAGTGTTGATATATCACTTACGATATATTTGTACATGTCGAAGATATTCCAAGATTATTTGCACATGGAAATTATTAATTAAATAGGCCATTACGATTCGTGTTTAGCGAATGCGTTAGTTGGATTCGTGCGGCGGTTTCATCAATATTATGTTAATTAACGCATTTTGTTTTATGTTATAACTTGCATTAGAGTTCGAACTAAGACGTCTGTGACCATGGACCGTTGCTTTTACCGTTATGCCATTGGTCACTCGATCAATTTATATTGATGATAGAACCTAATTTGAATATGACGACAGTTTTGGTCTCCAAATTTTTCTTTTTTACTTCTACACACACACACACACACACACACACACACACACACACACACACACACACACACACGAATAAATATATATGAATTAGCCAAATAGTAATTTCGGGAGGACATTATAAAATTGGGTACAAATGAAGGCGAAAGTAAATCAAATTAAAAATATCGTATTTGAGAGATTTAATATAAATTCAATGAGAAAAAAATTCCGGAAATGACATAAACACAAAGTTCTCTTTAAGAGAGTGTTATACCAAATAGTGATAAAATGTCGCATCGCCATTCCATTAGCTTTGTACTTAAGGAACAGCGCCAAATATAGGAAAACGTATCGGAGACGGTATTGTCCTCATTTGCAGACGACCGAAAAAATATGCAGAGTAGTCGCTAATGGAGAGGGCTTTGAAAAATTGCAGGATGATATTAATGCATTTAAATGAGGGAAAAGCCGTACTGTGAAATAAATTCCAGCCTCTTAGATATGGTAACAGCATTTAGAATTACGGCAGAATAGCTATTAAATAAGTAGGAACCCGCAAATTGCATTAAAATACCAAATCAGAGCTTTGAAAGTAATGTTAATAGACGCAGATTTCAGAGAACACTCCAATAATAAAACTATCGTGAGAAAAGAATTAATGGCAATCATATGAAAGAGTTTTCGTATGAAAGCTGGAAAACGCATATGCTCAAATTATGGAGGAGTTTACTTCTATCAGTAATTGAATATCGTTGTATTCCCACAAATTTTCATAGAAAAATACCAAATCAGAGATTTGAAAAATGGGCAGTAGACGCAGATTTCAGAGAACACTACAATAATAAAGCTATCGTGGGAAACGAATTGATAGCAAGCATATGAAAGAGTTTATATTGAAAGCTGAAGAACGCGTATCATACTCAAATTATGGAAGTTTACCTTTATCAGTAATTGAAAACTGCTCTATTCTCACAAATTTTCAGAAAAAACGATATATTCCAGATATTGAAGCTTTGGAAAGATATTTTAGGTTTAAAATAACAAGCAAAAAATATGAAAATGACTTGGACGCAGCTTAAATTTCTAAAATTTTATTCACTGGAAAGTCGCCGTGAATGCTACATGATAATATATGTGTGTGGAAAATACTTAAATAAGTTCCTAATTGTAAAAATGAAATAAAAGTCATTGGAATGACTGCGCAGGAAGGTTTTGCAGTACGACGAAGATGGAGAATTCACTCAAAATAAAGGTCCAAAACTGTTTATTTAATTTCCTACCGAAAGAACTGCGCAATCTTCAGATAATAATATTCATAAACCGTATTGACACTTTCCGAAGCTAAGACCCTGACCAGCTAGTCATGCGTGCACGGGTTACGAGGACAGGATGAGAAGAGAAAGTAACTCTCTCCTTCATCACACCCAACGAATAGAGATACTGCAGAATGGCCGGTCACAGGCCAAATCCCATTTATATAAAAGTGTGTTTGTATACAAATTGTATAATGACAATGAAAATTATGATTTCTTGCTACATTAATATTTCAGAACGTGATTATTATTAAATTATAGGCCTATATTGTAAATCAAATATGCAGTAAAGTATATGTAATAATACACACATAATTGTACCAGTTGTAATGTGAAAAATTACACGAAATTAAGGATTAACATTTAACAGATCGAACATGTTACAGATGATTAAAATGATCGTAAAAGTTAATTAATATACACAGAAATCCGACTTCAGCTGGGCATGGGAAAATAGCTTGCATGAAAATGACCTCATACCATAAAATCCATATGCTAATTATATATATATATATATATATATATATATATATATATAATATATATATTAGACGACATTCATACTTTACACAGCATATGCATACCATTCCTTTCTCATTGGCTAACTTTTATTTTATAAAACAATGTCCCGTAACGGCTTTACAATGAGATGCTTTTTGGGCCCTGAATGACATTCAGAGATTAACATAAAAAGAACCTAAAAGAGATAAGAGAGAAGCTGAATGTTAAGCTGATGCTGACACTGAAGAAGAAGAAGCCGAGAAAAATCTCTGTTTTGGCACCATTGACAATTAAAATGCATTCAGGATGTCTTCATTCTTGAATATGGTTAAAACACTGGAAATGCAGATGAAATGAAAGGGACATGAAAGGTGGGTATCATTTCAAAAAGAACTTTAGGACTTCATTTACATTAAAAAGAGTGAAATGAATGTTGAAATGAGCATTTATTTGTTTTATAGCGACTCTCGTATTCAATTACACTTCAGCATTTCTCTCGCACGGAGATGATAATGTATACTTTGCTAAGACAACCAAATTCTTGGTCAAATATTTGCCAACCAATCCAAACCGTTATAAACCCAACCATGCAGTGATGACACTATGATGACACTACCCAGACTCATTTTTATGATAATTAGTTGGCGCAATCATAGTATAGTTCTTTAGTCCTCTAGAGTTGTTGGTAAATATTTAACCATGAATTTGGTTGTTGTAACGAGTAATTCTATAACTGCACTTTTATGTTGTTTATTTGTTGTATTTTTTTCAATTGAAATAATTGTTTGAATGCACAAGAAAAATTAATTTCTCAGAACGATATTTAAAACAAAATCATTGATGGATTATTATCAGAAGATATTAATCGGTGGGTACCCTTAGGCAATGCAAAGCAGTAAAGAGCAAATCGCGTCTGCTGTTAATCGTTTTATCTTGAAAATATGTAACCACAAAGTATCAAAGGTTGATCATAGGTAAAAATGCCATAATATACCTATTAATACTAATTCTGTATTAGTATTTAAATAGTATTAGGTTCACTTAACCTATGACATTTTTACTGTGTGGTTGTTGTTTAGCCGATCAGCCCACCCTGATCGAGCAAGCCGGCGGCACGCAGGTAACCGATCTCCCTCTCCGGAGTGGACCAGAGGTTCAGCGCACTAGTGATGTTGTGTTCGTTGTTGTGCTAGAGTTACTGTGTGGTAAGTTGAACGTATGGCATTTTAGCTGCACATCCCAACGCTACACTGACGAACACTTGAATGAAGCTCGTGAATTCTTGAATATACATAATTATTTGTCATAATCTTTGTAATTAATAAGAAAATGAAGTTTTGCATATTTTATTTTTAAAACTATTTAAAATAAAAATAAAATAATTCGCTTAAATTATTTTCATCCCAAATGTTCAATTTGATCATGTTGTTGGCCCCGCGAGATCTTGGACGACATTGACATAAGTGACCTTGTCGAGATGGTACATTATACTTATCCTATCTTCATGTGAATAAATAATGACTTTTTTTATCTACTTATTTACTTGTAATTATTTCTTATGCGAGTAGCATGACCTATGCAAAAATGTGCGTAGTAAACCAACCAACTAAAATATAATTGAACTTCTTACATAATGAATTATCATTTCTTCTTTGTATGTTTTAAAACATCGCTTGCTTTGCGTTTATAAATGAAAGCTTATAAAGGAGGACCAGAAACTGGTACAGCGCTCAGGCCAACTAAGACGGCCCATTGCACTAACTCCTGTATTATTTTTACCATCATTATCGGGGTTCGAACCGCTGCCTGACCTCCGCGTCTGCACCGCGCATCGGAATAACCGATCGTAGTGGCTGCACATCGCATCGGGGTTCAAACCCCCGACCTCAGTGTCTTCCCTTCGCTTATAGGAAGTCACACTGCCATAAAGAAGGGTAAGTGTTATTTATAAATCAGTGACACGAGGTTGAGAAGTTAAACGCATTATTACATCCCAAAAGTATATTTCGTTAAATTTAATCCATAAATTTTTTATAACTAAAATACAATTGATTAAATAGTTTATGCAAATATGAATTTATATGTAAATATTACGATTAAGAAATGTTCATAAGCTACGTAAGATGAGGGTGTTTACTTTAAAATTAGTACGTCGATGGGTGATGATGAATCATTCAAGTTTAGCTATAATATTTGAGAGGTCTAGAATCTATTTGGGATATTGGCATGAATGTAATTAAAATGATAACGAAAACTAGTTTAGCTAAGATTTTCAATTTATTTTTCTACACCCTGTAGTTTTTGGAGTCTCGAATCGTGATAAAAATCGTATTAAGGATAGCTTCATTATAGGAAGTAGAGTAATAGTTTGAGAGTTTATACATTTAGCATTTTATTTTACTTCAGGTAGGAATAGTATAGGTGCAAAAATTGAAGATTGCTATAGAATATCAAGAATATATTTTATCATTTCAATCAAAATAGAGTTCAGAACGTCATGGAAAATATTTAAAAAGGAAATGTCGGAAGAAAGAGCTCTTTAACCTTGAAGAATTAACAGTAATAATGCATAGTAATGATCTCATTGTTTTGTAGATCTTCGTCTTACGAAGACGAGATTTCTAATGATTGGGGGGGGGGGATAATTTTGGACCCGCCATATTCCGCCAGCTGTTTACGGAGTTTATACATCATTTGAGATAGATTGCTCTACATGCAAGTCTCGTCTTCCAGGAATGAGACAATGTTTTGATATATGACCGTAGAATTAGTGGGCCAATCTAACATTCCTATGATTTCCTCGTGATATGACCGAGTCGTCCTCTCTTAAAGCATCAGAATAGATTCATCAGAGAGCATTATATTCTCTCGTGTATTTGTAGTTTTCGTTCATGTTTGTTTTTGACAAAAACATCCGCCTGAGAATGTTTTAATTTTGTTAAGAAAACTCCTAAAAATCTAATCTGCATCGTACACGAATCAGTCCCCTCAAAATACAAACTCTTTATCTTGGTATATTTTACCATAACAACTCTGAAGTCACCCACAACCTACAATTCTTTAAAACTGAAGATATTAAAAAAAAAAGGTTTGACGTTACATTTAAACAGACAAAGTGGGAATGACTATATATTATATACTTCTCCTAGTCAGCTGAACTAAATAAATATAAAAAAGAAAAGTCTCCCTTACAATCATATGCTCGAAGAAAACAGGAAATTTGAGAAAGTTAAACTTGACACTTCTTTTAAAGTTCCTGAAGAAGGAATATGAAAGTTATTTGAGATTTACCACAACTTATTTCACCTGAAAGAGAGTATAAAATTTGGTGTCACTGTCATTTGAGATTTGCTTAATCTTTTTAGTACATTTTTAATAGGACTCATATATATATTTCCATACAAGTGTCTCATTGTAAGGACAATTATATGGTTTGTACTATTCATTAATGTTTAGCTTTTACTTCATGACATCTATTTGTTTGTTCGTTGTTTGTTTAAATACAGGGTGTACATAAAGTCAGGATCTATTTTTGTGAAATAATTATTTTTTTCTATTTTTCTTTTCAGAAGCCCTTAGAATGAATACAGAAGAGCGTGTGGCAATAGTAATTTGGCGAATCGAGGGAAAGAAATACAATGACATCAGAGAGAAGTTTAGAAGGAGATTTCATAAGCCGGGGCCAATAGACAAGACAATACGAAAATTGGTGAACAAATTTAAACGAACGGGATCTGTAAATGATGAAGCAAGATCAGGACGACCGTGTATGTCAGATCTTACCGTGAATGCAGTACGCGGAATTATCACTGAGGAGCCACGTACGTCCGTTCGTGCTGCATCACACAGACTCGGCCTCCCGACGTCATCTGTGCACAAAATTCTGAAAGTTAATTTGCAGAAGAAAAGCTATCATTTGCAGGTTTTACATGATTTACGTGAGGAAGATTTCCCTCGACGAAGTGTGTGTGCTGATCTCGTAGAACAAATCTGGAGTGATAATTTAATGGACAACATTCTCTTTGGTGATGAAGCTACTTTCCATACGTGTGGAAAAGTAAATCGCCATAACTGTCGAATTTGGGCAGATGAAAGACCGAATGATTTCGTCCAAAATTGGGAGAGAGACGCCTAAAGTTAATGTCTGGATGGGTTTAACAAAATCTAAGGTTTATGGTCCTTTTTTCTTTGCTGAAGCTACAGTTACGGGGCTTATTTATCGACATGTTGCAGCAATTCCTTGAACCTCAGCTGATTGGGGATAGGATTGTTAGTACCGTCGTCTATCAACATGATGGTGCTCCTTGTCACTATGCCAAAATTGTTCAGGATTATCTAAATCAGTGCTCTTCAACCTTTTTATGCTTGCCGCCCACTTTTGTAACTTTTGAATCCGTATCGCCCACCAAAATTAAAAATGCAAAAACTCAAACTAAAAGTTATATACCCTGCATAAAACAATAAAATTAATTGCAATTACCTTTAGATTAATGAGATCCTTCGCCCACTAGTGGGCGGTACCGCCCAGGTTGAAGAGCACTGAATTCTAAATGGACGTTTTCCAAATCGCTGGATCGGACGCGGAAGCAACAAACCTTGGCCAGCGAGATCACCAGATTTACCCCTTTAGATTTCTTTGCATGGGGCTTTATCAAATCGCACGTCTATCAGACGAAGATTACGAGTCTTGAAAACTTACGTATACGAACTGCTGCAGATAACATAACCCCGCAAATGCTCCAGAATGTGTTTAGAAATGCTGCGGAACGATTTGAGCTGTGCAGGGATACTGATGGGCGTCACGTCGAATCCTACTCTTAATTATTTAATAAATGTAACCACTTTATCATTTTATGATTGAATTCCATATAATTTCCAAGTGCTTCACAAAAATAGATCCTGACTTTATGTACACCCTGTATAAGGTATGGAATTGGTGTATAAAGTGAATAATTTAACTTTTATCCTTGTAAATGGAAATGTTACATTTGAAACCACACAAGAAAAGCTAAAAGAGAATTTTTCTCGAAATCGTGTCTAGAAATGTATACTTTTTTTTAAGTTTGAACTGTATAGGAAATTTTTATAGTCCTTTTAGCTGAAGTTAGGTTAGATAATAATTGGATATGTTAGATTAGATCATCGTATGTCGTCTTTGTACGTGGAAGTCGAAATACTTTCGTTGAGAAATTTTGCATCTCGAGAATTGGTCTTGTCGGTCAAAAGTTTTGATTTATATAGAGAACTGACCCTTCGTCAGTCTACTACTCCATAACCACAAAAACTAAGGGTAGTAGATAAGATGTTTCTGTACTTTTGTTAAAATGGTGGCTCTGTTGTACTGCGTCCAACTATAAGTAAAAAACCCACGAAATGAAGAAGAGATTTCCGATCTCGTATGACAAACTTCGCAGTATGATTACAACATAACGTCCCATTAAGGAATTTATAATGTCACTATATTATAAAAAGGTAAATATTATACGAGAATCACTATATTCCACAGCTTCTGACAGGCTAACGAGCCTACCTGGGAGCTGAAGTGGAAGTGGGCACTATATATTGCGAGAGAGGCTTGAGATGAGTGAGATTTCATTAAAATTTAAGTCATTATATTATAGTGTTTTTTTTAATTAGAATTTCAAAATAATGTTGATATTTGTCGTTTCCAATGATGACATTTTATCTTAACTATCAATTATAATTTCTTTTGCGGTATTGCGGTGTTGAGTGTAAATTCAACCAATTAACTTGGTTGGTATAATGTATACAGTGAATGAATTAGATGAAGCAAAGGTCTCGAAAGATTTTTACGAAAGGCAAAATGTAATTTTTCAAAAGTAATAATTTTTTTCATTATTAAATGTATATTACAAAACCAGTATCTCTCTCTCTCTCTCTCTCTCTCTCTCTCTCTCTCTCTCTCTCTTCAATAGCTTTTTTGTAGAAAGGAGGGTCCAAGGGCGGGTGCCCGCAAAAATGGTCACCTTTATAAGAAAGAGCCAAAATCAAGGTCTCTGAGGCTCACGATGCTATTTTTTTTTTTTTTTTTGAAAAGATTGTGAAATGTATGTATGTGTAGACTGTAGAGAATAATAGAGGGAGAAGCGTGTTTGAGAGCATGCTGGACTGCTCATAGGGTAGATGAGAAGGAAAAAGATCTAAAGAGGACAGTGACAGGAGAAACGGAAGTTTCAGTACTCCGTCTCCTGCCTAACGTCCACTCCGGAGTACTTCCCTGGTCGATTGGTGTACAGTCTCCTCCTACAATGTATAAAGGATGGCTACTCTTTAAGTACATAGTGTTTATTTATTTAAGATGTAAATGTAGTAGGAGGCGCTGGTCAGGTCTGGTATCAAAGCATTGGGGAGCTCTCAAATGATACTTTTTATTATTTTTACGTGTTTTATTGTTTTTACGTGTTTCTAATAGATGAGAATTCTCAGGAGTCAAAAACCTCCGAATAGCTGTATTAAATTATTTTGGGAAGCCACTCCTCTCTCCCCTCCTTCCTTTTCTTTTGCTCTTGCCTTTTTTTATTATTAAAAGGGTGCTGCATGAGGGAGGGCTAGTTAAGATAGAGTAGAAGTAGTAATGTTCCCTTTGTCAATAAAGATAGCCCCATTGGTAGAGAAGGGAAGCTTGATGGAATTTCTCGGGAACCAAAACCTCCGATTGGACATTTTCAATTTTAGAAATGCTACATGGGTTTACAGTATAGGAATTTAGTACTTTTTAGGTAAATTACAGAATATCTAACTTAGCTAGCTAGAGAAAGTTTTATAGTTTTGTATACAGTAGAAGTAGCGATGGTTCCGTTTGCAATAAATGGTGTGGGAGGTGCTGGCCAGGTCTGGTTTCAGGGCACTGGAAGTTCTCAGATGATGGGAAGCTTCATGAGATTTTCAAAACCTCCGAATATTCATATTTATCTTCAAGGAAGCTGCTTAGTTAGAGTGGAACTTTAGTTTTAAATATTGTACATAAAAATTTTGGAAGAAAAAATTAGGCATTATTATTCCCCAGTATGCATGGAGAATTCTTAAATTGGAAGTGTTGGCTAGCTGAGAGGTACCCTCTGGATCAGTGCTCCTTTATTTAGGTAATTCCTATTCTAAGGAAGCAATATGAATTACTATATGATAACTCTTCTTGAAAAAGGGGGGAAATAATTTCCTTAGTGTACAATTTCGTGAGAATTCTTAAATTCATGTGTGCTGACCAGCTGGAAGTACCAAAGGATTAGTGCTTCCTTATCTAAGTTATTCCAGTGCGAAGAATGGCAATGAAAATATTAAATTTTTGAAAGTGGGTCTCTCGGTACGGTGGCTTTGGCAGACTACAGTAAAATGATAGAACGACGTAATGACTTCTTGTACATAATAAATAAATAAAAAATTCTTTAAAAAAAGTGCATGGTGTTGATTAGATTAGGTAGTTTAGTATGTGTGCTATCCTTTATTTTTCGCTGTCTTCTATTGCGTAACTGAGTACACGAGATAATTGTACGCATGGTGTGAAATGTCATTAATTTTCTATTTACTTTTCTTTAGTTTAACATTATCCGCGTTATTTTCACACTTAATACGTATTTTCACTGATTTCTGTATTCTGTAAACGGGTAGCCTCTGGCCGGGTAGCTCAGAACGCGGGCAGCATGGCGAACCATTTTTAGTAACGGGGGGAAAACTTTGAATGATTACTATTTCCAATTTTTACTGGCTTATTTTAAGTGAGCCAAGCATCGAAACAGTGGGACAAGACTACCCGAAAATACCATAAGGACACAAACGGTCGAAACTGTCCTGCACTCGACTCTGCGCATCCGGTTCCGTCTCTCTCTCGTCGGTGATTGATCACCTTACTCGGGTTAACTAAACGTCACTGGTGGAATCCGAATTCAATTTGATTGCTTCCAAATCGAACCTTTTAAAATTTTGAGAAAAATATGTAAAAGTTTGTTCCTGATTATCACTTTTTATATTTAATTTACAAAATTTTCTCAACACTACTCGAAACAGTAACCATAATTTGCTCTGATCAATTTTAAAAGAAAAAAAAATTACAAAAAATTCAGAATTTACGAGACTTTAATCGCGCCCTAACTACCAATAAGGTAGCTCATGGCATTTACATCGGAAAAGAGAATAAAAATATATATCATCGGACAAACAGAACCATACGATACTGCACTGTATATAAATATGAAGGCGTCCATACATAGTAACCAAAATTATAATTTAAAAAAAATTGTTCAAACTGTTTTCAGGAATAACATCGATACAATGACGTACAAAATACCAAAATGAAAACAAAAAACTTCGTCATCAACTTACGATGACAAAAATGAATTAACGTGACACCTCATCGGGGAGCTTGGACAACACGAGTTATCAAGATACCACAAAAACGTTACTGGCAATCTAAAAATGCCCCATTTTTGGTCAACAATCAATCTAAAGCTCTAAATGCAACACGTAAACAGGAATAAAGTTCAAAAAGTAAAACATTTAAACGGAAAATAATCATTAAATAACAAAATTTAAACGTTAATATTAACGTAAAACCTGCGACGTTAAATTCAACAGAAAGAAACCCCCATAATTTACAAAATACATCTGAGACAACTCTCTCCGTCATACGTGATCGAGCTGATTTGTAAATCGTAATAAATCCATGCAATTATATTACAAAGTGAAACTAATAAAACCTAGTGAAACCTCTGTATAAATATTCCTAACTGAACCAAACTGCATTACATAATGAAGTAATTCGTAATATCTAGACAAACGCGGGAGCGTTATAAAAACTTTTTATACCCACAATATATACAATTATATATAACCTCGTTGCGGTTCCGTGCGTCGCTCTCTTCATACGAAGGTCAAGCTGGTGGCCCCGCCTCTAGGCCGGGCTTGGTGGAGGAGAGAGTTGCTCTCTTGCGCTCACCGCACATAGCCAGGTACACCCGGCTCATCTGGTATCGTCCTGAGCCAGGCATCTAGTCTTCTCTTGAAGACTTCAACTTTGACCCCTGTAACGTTTCTGAGGTCCTTAGGAAGCTGGTTAAAAAGTCTTGTCCCCCTGACGACCAAGCTATTTTCCTTCAGTGTTGAAGAGGTCCCTTGTCGGGCCTTTAGTTTGGGAACACTACACATCCTGCCTTTCCTATTTTCCAGTGTTGTTTGAATGGTAATTGGGTTTAGTTTTAGGTTTGGTACCAGTTTTTCGATCATTTTCCATATGTAGATTATGGTATATATATCTCTTCTTTCCAGGGAGTACAGATTTAGTTTACGTAGTCTTTCCCAGTAGTTGAGTGTTTTGCAGCCATCAGTCTTGGCTGTGAAATATGTCTGCGCTTCTAGATTATTAATTTCTTCCTCTTTATATAGGGACGTCAAAATTGAGCAGTATTCAAGTTTTGGTATGATCAGTGTTCTCAGCAGGGGAATCATTACTGTCTTGTCCCTCCTTTTGAACGTTCTTAGTACCTGTCTCGCGACTCTCTCTGCTTTGTTTATTGCTATCTGATTTTGTGTCTCGAATTTGACATCATCGGTCATTATTACCCCGAAGTCGACCGCTTTCGTGCTTCTGTGAATTTCCTGTCTATCTGAAGCATAATATGCAGTCTAATTTCCTCGTTTCGACCATATCTCAAGAGCTGAAATTTCTCGGTGTTAAATGTCATATTGTCTTCTGACCATTTGTATATTTTTTGTGTCCCTCTGCAAGGCCTCCACTTCATTTGCCTCGCTGATTTTTCTGCTGATCTTTGTATCGTCCGCAAATGATGTTGCTATACTGTTGCTGTTAACTCCACTGTCTGTCTGTTAGCATGATAATGAACTGAGCTGCGTACTTCTGATTCTGATGATGATACACCTTGAATTTTGACGACCTGTAGTCGTTTTCTGAGGAAGTTATAGATCCATTTTCCCACTCTGCCTGTTATTCCCGTATGTTTCATTTTATGTGCTATTGTACCATGATCGCATTTGTCGAAAGCTTTAGCAAAATCCGTATATGACATCATAATTTTCATTGCCTTCAAGTGCATCTCGGATTGTTATAATGCTCTATAAGTTGTGATAAGCATGATCTTCCCGATCGGAATCGTGCTGATGTTCGTTGAATCTTTCCGGTGTCTCCAAAAAGTCATATTTTCTCTCTGACTATTCTTTCAAATATTTTGGTGAGGTGGGACGTCATTGACACTGGTTTATAGTTCTTTGCTTGAGATATATCCCCTCCTTTATATATTGGGACAATGTTTGCTCTTCAAGATGCTCGGTATTTCCCCAGTGTCTAGGGATCTTCTCCATATCCAGTATAAGGGTGCTATAATTAATAAATAGCAAACTTCTGATAAAAAAAATTAAATTCTTCAAGCCTAAGATGGACACACAAATTATTAAATAATTTATGAATAAATGTACGCAGACTTGCATTAGATAAGTTCTCCTTTACTTTTGGCTTTCTTTTTACTTAAGTATTGTTAACTGCAATCAAAATAGACAAAATATGACAGGTTCAGGTAAACTGAAAGCCGAATGCTTTAAATGTAAAGGTCAACATTGGTGTGTTGACTTTCCTGAAGGAAATTTTAGCGACATTACAACTATGAGTCTATGTTTGTTTTGTAGACTTAGAGAAAAACCATGAAAAGGAAGTTAAAGAACTAAAGGAAAACCATGAAAAGGAAGTTAAAGAGCTAAAGGAAATTCTAAAAAATCTTGAAACTCGGATTGTAGCACTGGAAATCCAAACCAATGAAAACAGCGAGAGTGAAATCCCAACATCGAATATAAACTCTAAGATTGAACGTTTAGAACAGTGGTATTTAATCTGGGGGCAATTCGGCCTTTTTCGGGGGGTAACGAACTGAGGTCACTAAAAAAAAAAAAAGAGTTGAGTTTTGGTTTCACTGAAATTTTTTCTCTTTCCTAATTCTCATTTTCTCATATTTGCTCTTTAAAAAGGGGAGGGGGGGGGGTAATTGCGGTTTTGTTGGCTAGCTCAAGGGGTAACAGTGCGAAAAAAAGATTAAATACCACTGGCGTTTGGAAACCACAGGGAGTAGTGCGAAAGTCGGACAAAAGAAGAAAAATTGAAGGTAGTTGAAAATAAAAGATCTCAAAACCGAAATAAAAGTAAAAAATAGGTTTGACTTGCTGGCGAAAAGGAGGAACCCTTTTTAATTGGGAATCCTTTAGTTAGAAATGAAGTGGACTTTTTCGGAGCAAAACACGAGACCAAGAGAAAACTTGGATGTTTTCCAGGTGCCACAAGTCGGAGAATAAATCGGGAATTGGACAACGTTAATGTCAAGAGTAAAAGTTGTCCCATCATTGTACATGTTCGTAACAATGACATTTTTCAGAGGGACAGGAGGGCAGACTGAGGCCATTGTAAACGAGTTTAAAAACCTAACAGATAAGATTAAAAAAAAGACTGACATGGAAATGGCTGTAGGAATTCTCCCAAGAATGCACGCTAGTGGATGTACTTTAAGTAAAGCTGTTGGCATAAATAATAGAATAAAACGCATTTGCGAAAATACAGGAATAAAGTTCGTCGATTTTTTGCCTACATTTTTCAACAGCAGAGAATACTTTGGCTCAAATGGGTTCATTTTAACCAAAAGGCTAAGAAGAAATATGACTTTCTTCTGAACATCAACTTGTATGATCTTTTTAAATTATGATTCCCCCAACCAGTAGTTAAACCTTCTCCACCAGTAGTTAAACCTTCTCCACCAGTAGTTAAACCTTCTCCACCAGTAGTTAGTCCTACTAGTGGGTTGTCTGATCAAACGCCCTCCTTAGCATTAATTGATTCGCCTGCTTCGGGAAACGACACAGGTCAAATAGGATAGGAGAAACAACACCTTAAAATCTCTTAAAATTATGCTATTCAGTACCAGGTTAATTAGGAACAAACTACTTGAATTTATAGCGCTAGTCAAAACTGAGATCTTTGACATTGATCATAAGAATAACTGAAACTTGGATTCATTCTGATTCAAGGGACTTTATAGGAGAATTTGAAATAGTAGGTTACAAAATGTTTCATAAAGACAGGAATGGAAGGGAAGGAGTACTTTTATGTGCTTGTGACTTCTTACACCCAGTAAATAGTAACATTGTTTCTGCTCATTAAATGGTGGGAATTGAACTAAACTGGCTTTCAAGCCAAATACTGCATACATTTCTAGTATAATAGACCTCCTCGCTACCCACTTGATAAGGATATAAACTTGTATAATCAATTAAGTAGACTAGTGTATTTTTAGTTATTTAACTGCGGTAATATAAACTGGGAAGACAAAACCGCTGATGCTGAGGGCTCCAGACTATTGGAATTTGCAGATGATATTTATTAAGTCAGTAGGTTGACGGTCCTACAAGGAGTAATAGTAAACGAGATCTCGTATTCACAAGCGAAGATGACCTAATCTCTAGCCTGACTATTGATGAAACTTTGAGTAACAGCGACCACAATTTGATAACGTTTGACCTCAGGGTTCCAATTGGTACTTAAGAAAAGACTCTCAAATCGTTGGATTTCCCTCGACCAAATTTTGAAAGCTTCCGAAGTAGTTTAGATAATCTCAAAGTTCTAATAAGCGAGGATGTCAATGTCACCTGGAGCTCATATAGGTATCAATTTAGAATATTACAAGACACTTTTATACCCACTAAAAAAGTTTCCTCCTTGTCAACCAAGACCGCGAAATGGTTTAACAGTGAAATTAACAATGCTATTACTGAAAGAAATATAGCCTACAAAATACTTTAGTCACATTTCAACCAGACTAATTCAGAAAATTATATAACCCTACGTCAGAGAGTTGAATCCTTTGAGTTGCCTCACTCTGTAAAGTTAACCCCAGAGAGTTTTTCCCCATGTCCCCTAAAAGATAGAAATAGCATACTGAAATTTAGTGATATACATGTAGGTAATACGCTAAACGAGTTCGTTGCAGTTTTCATGGTAGAAGATTTAACTGAAGTACCAAATCACCGGACTACGTATGGCGGTGACCATCCCTTAGAGACCATAATTTTTACGAGAGATGAGGTGCAGCAACTAATTGACAAGATGAATAAGTACAAATCACCCGGTCCCGACTTATGTACATCTTCCAAGGGTATTAAAAGAGGTTAACTACAATATTGTTGATCTAGTAACTATATTCAAACAATCATTCAAATTCGGGAAAGTTCCAACTGCGTTGAAAATTAACAAACGTAACACCAATCTCTTAAAAGGGGGGATAGGCAAAATCCTTGTAATTACCGCCCGATCAGTTTAACGTCAATTGTTGGCAAACTGTTGGAATCCATTATTGCAGAACGTATCGTGTATTACATTGAGTCAAACGATTTAGTTTTTATTCTGAACATGGATTCAGGGCGACATAGATCTTGTTTAACAAACATGTTAGAATTTTTCCATAATATATATACTTTATACAATACAACTAGAGCAATAAATATAGTGTATCTCGACTTTCAAAAAGCCTTTGACAAAATCCCTCACACGAGACTTATGATTAAAGTTACAGGACTATGAATTACCAGGCTCGTTTCCAATTGGATTGAGGAGTGGTTAAGAGATAGAATGGAGGATTTATTACCATTATCTGTTTTCTAAGTGGAGGGATTGTAGACACCAATCGATCAGGGAAGTACTCCGGGTGGGACGTTGGACAGAAGATAGGGAGTGCTAGAACTGTCACTGTCGTCCTTAGCTGATCTTTTTCAGTGTTTCATCTACTCTGTGAGCAGTCCAGCATGCTCTCAAACACAGACTTCTCTCCCTATTCCTCACTACATACATGCATCTTACACACTACATAATCTTTTCAAAATAAAAAAAAGAATGGCATCAACTTCAAGAGCCTCGGAGTCCCCTGGGGAGGAGACCATAAATGTCCCCACCTATAGCTCCCCGACACCGGGAACGCAGACCCGGTAGCGAGGCTGGATCTGCTACCTCCCATTCGAGATGTTCTGGGCCTCTGCATGATTCACTTTTTATTAATTTCTGTAACATTCTTGGCCTTTTCTCATTTTCAATCTGTTGAACACCACCTCTCCTCCTCTAAACCTCCTCATCTTTTCCTCACTAAAACTCGGGTATCTGGGGCGACTGACAGCAACCCTTTTCGGTACCCTCTTACTTTCTCTGTACTCAATTTCACTCCAAAGGTGGATATTGCGTATATGTACGCAATGACCTAACTTGTTCTCGTATTCCCGAACTCGAATCTTGCGAATTCTATACCCTCTGGCTATGGCCTACATGCCAATCTCAGACCAAGAGCAAATTGTACAACACCCTACTCGTATTCCCGATCGCCTTGGAGATAGACTCAACATTCTGGACTTATTTCTTACCTCATCCTTCTTCTTACTCTGTGAAACTTTCCTCCGTTGCGCTCCTCCGACCACAATCTTATATCTGTTTCCTATCCTATCTCTCCAGTCCTGTCTTTGGATTCTCCCAAGAGGAGGCGCCTTTGGCATTTTGGCGATTGGGATTGGAAGGCCTTTAGGCAGTACTTCTCTGACTTCCTATGAAATGATTACTGCTTTTTTGGCCGGGGCCCTTCCGAGTGTGCTGAGTGTATCACGGAGGTGATTCTGTCGGGCATGGATTCGTACATTCTATATTCTATTCTTACTACTAATGCAAAAAACCGTGGTTTAACTTGTTTTAATATTGTTCTATCCACAACAGAGCGTAGTCTTTTAGAAGGTACTGTCGCCATTCAACTCCTGACTCTGACTCGGCTTATATTTCTGTCCAGAATCGTGCAAAATCTGTTCTTCAACTCAACAAAAATTCCTCTGACATTCATCAGACAAAAATGTGAAAACCTATTCAATTTAATTCTTCTCGCTCTTTCTAGCATCTAGCTAAGAATCTCTTCAACTTTACTTTTTCTTTCCCTCTTTTCCATTGCGACGGCTCAGCTGCCGTCTCTTCTCCTGACAAAACTGAACTCTTCGCTCAAACTTTCGCTTCCAACTCAACCACGGACGATTCCGGTGCTGTTCCTCCATTTCCTCCTCCCTTTGGCTTTATTATATCTGAAATTAGAATCTCTTCCAAATATGTTCTTTCTGCCCTATCTGGGCTCAACTCTAGGAAGGCGTACGGTCCTGATGGTGTTCCTCCTGATGTTCTTAAGAACTGCTTCAGTGCTGACACCCTGCCGAGGCAAACTCTTTCGTCTTTGTCGCTCATCTGGTACTTTTCCTTCTTGCTGGAAGTTCATTTTCATTCATCCTGTCCCAAAGAAGGATGACCGCTCTCAACCCTCCAACTATCATCCAATTGCTTTGATTTCTTCCTTTCTAAAGTTTTTCAATCTATCCTTAATAGGAAGACTCTCAAACACCTCTCTTCTCTTTCAGAGTGTCAGTATGGGTTCCGCGAGGGACGCTCGACTGGCGATCTTCTTGCATATCTCTGACTCTTGGTCATCCTCCGATCGGGAATTCGGTGAAACTTTTGCCGTTGCGCAAGACAAATCGAAAGCTTTTGATATAGTCTGGCACAAATCTTGAATTTCGAAACTCCCCTCCTTGGGTTTCTATCCTTCTATCTGTGCCTTCATCTCTAATTTCCTTTCTGGCTGATCTATAGCTGCGGTTGTAGATGGCCACTCTCTCTTTACTAACACTATTATAACGGACACTGTTCTTCTGAACTCTCTGACTGCATGCCTCCTGTTTTAAGGAGAGCACGCAGCACCAGACTTTCTGCACTTTCTCATTCTTTTTCTGCTCAACTCTCTAACGCAGTGGTTCTTAACCTTTTTACTACCATGCCCCCTCTAGGAATTGGTCCTTCCCTCCACGCCCCCCTTCAATCAAAATAACATTCTCAATATTAGCCCATGCTCTCGTTAAGAGAATAACAAATACAATTAGAGAAATTCCTGTTTCTAGGGGGGCGCGCCCCCCTGGTTAAGAACCACTGCTCTAACGCGAGAGTTGATCGGTATTTCCAATCTTTCATCTACTGAACTGGTGAACTCTGGAACAATCTTCCTGAATCCATCCTTCCTCGAATCTCTCAAACGCAGTGTCTAGGCATCTCCAAAAACCTGGACCTTGATTTTGGCTCTTCTTTTATGG
Organism: Bathynomus jamesi; assembly: GCA_023014485.1. Taxonomy (NCBI): domain Eukaryota; kingdom Metazoa; phylum Arthropoda; class Malacostraca; order Isopoda; family Cirolanidae; genus Bathynomus; species Bathynomus jamesi. The sequence continues at coordinate 428,667 of JAJOZX010003021.1, forward strand.
ATCGGGGGCGTTTTTGTGAACGTTTGCCCTTGGCCTCTCCTTCCTGAATAAAAAAAAAAAAAAAAAAAAAATATAATGGAGTGGCTTCGGAATGGCTCTCCGTCACCAGTGGGGTTCCACACGGTTCCGTTCCGGTCCTTTACTTTTTATCTATTTTAACGATATACCCGTTGTGCTCCTCAGCACAATTTCTAAAATTGCAGACTATACCAAATTAGGAAATAGTGTAAGTAATGAGGCGTAGGAACGCTTCAAAATAATTTCATAGGTTGGGCGAATGGTCTGCTATTTGGCAGATGCCATTCACCTTTGACAAATGTAAGTTAATGCACATAGGTTACAAGAGCACAAAGACCGATTACTCTCTCTTGGGGAGGAACTTCACCGAGACTGATCTAGAGAAAGACTTAGGAGTTTGTATTAGTAATGATCTCAAACCGTCAAAGCACTGTTCAGAACTCGAAAAGAGGTCCTTAAAAATTCTTGGTTATATTGAAAGACGCTTCCAATTTAGAAATAAGGAGATTGTCGTGTCTTTTTACAATTCAGTAGTTAGACCTCAACTCTAGTATTGTGTGCAGCTTTGGTTTCTCTCCTTTAGGAAGGATATAAAAAGGTTGGAAAGGACACGAGAGAGGGACACAAAAGTAATCACTTCAGTGAGACTGCAAAACTTTCATCGAACAATAGAAGGCTCAAATCTGTTTACCTTAGAGACCAGGAGGTTGCGCGTTCAGCTTATTGAAGTTTTGAAGATGCTCACTTGAATAAACAGGGTAGACTACAGTAAATTATTCTCATTTAATACCAATCCGACAAAAGATAATGTTCTTAATTGAAACTTAAAATTTATTTAGTATCTCCCCCTGTGGTAATTTATTTTTCCTATGAAATAGTTAATATCTGGAACCATCTTCCCCTAGTAGTAGGTTGTTTCAAGTCAGTGTAAACGTATATGAAAAAAAATAGGCTGAACAAAATTCTGAATACATTCAGGATTTAAGACTGTGCGAGAGTTTGTTTAAACATTTCCTCCTACACTTAATTTCCACCCCACGATGTTAGATAGACGTCTCTGGTTGATTGTGTCCCACATAGCATGATCAACCATCGAGCAACTTTTTTTTTTTTTATCATTTGCTTCATAAACACCTCTAAGTGGGTTAATGGGAAATTCTTGGATTTGCCATACCAACAACGGGTATGGCGATAGATACAGTGACCTCCCACTGATATTCCTCGCCGGAAAGAGATTTTCTCTACTCTCGTGATGGCACAACATCGCAAAGTATGAACGACTCAGTATATCACTGGGCGCATAAACACCTTATACGGTGGGAGACCCAAGTTGAAACTCGGCGACATTCAAAGAGTTGGCAGGCACATACACATGACAGACATCCAATTACAGAAAACACACACACACACACACACACTTCTCTGCCTTGTTAATATACCGTATCTAAGAATAGAGCAAAAAATATTTTGTAGAAACAATTTTGTTTAAATGTCTGGCATGGATTAGGTGAGGTAGAGTTGAATTTCTGCCGTCACCATTTCTTTTTCCTCTTTCTTTGGTGGCTGGATGCACGTGACGGGTGAGGGCATGGTGTGGAATATCTGATTTCTGTTCTCAATTCCTGTTTCAACCCTTTTTCCTGTAGAAGCATCTCGTCACTTTGCCGGCGTGATGGTTTTGCGAGTACATGGGTGTGGGTGTGGAGAGTTTAACCTTTACCTCTCTCTCAATCCTTTTTGGGCTAGCCTGGGGTGGGCCATGGGGTCTTTGTTGGACCAGTACCTCAGTAAATAGAGCTAAATATTTTGTATGAAACCAAAACCATATGTTTGAGGTTTTGTGACGATACCAAGCAGTTCATATGTACAAATATATTACAGTAAAACCTCTCAATAACGACACTGCTTGGTACTATCACTATTATAACGGACATTGCTCTTCTGAACTCTCTAACTGCATGCCTCCTCCTTTAAGGAGTAGCTCGCAGTACCAGACTTTCTACACTTTCTCATTCCTCTTCTGTCCAACTTTCCTCCGCAAGGATTAATCGGTATTTTCAGTCTTTCATCTACTCAACCGGTCAACTTTGGAACAATCTTCCTTAATCCATCTTTCCTCCTGTCTATGACCTCCCATCTTTCAAACGCAGTGTGTCTAGGTATCTCGAAAACCCCGGACCTTGATTTTGGCTCTCTTCATTTTGCGGACATTTGCCCTTGGCTCCTCCTCCCTGCATAAAAATTTAAAAAACTAAATCTCTCTTCTACCGAACATCCGAGGCATTTCAAAAAACTTGAGCTGCACGTGTTCGTCTTTACCGCTATTTTCCCGATCAAGAAAGTAAGCGGCATGCTGATTGGCTGATGTCTAAGTACTTTTAAATAATGCATTATATATATATATAATATAAACTAATGAGAGTCTAAATATAGGTCATTAAAATGTACACTACAATATCGGTAAAGGAAAACCTTTATAACGAACAACCTCTCTACAACGACAGTCATTTGGTTGATATATTTCGTTACAGAGAGGTTTTACTGTAGTTAGTTTATGCAACGATGCTATGAAGTGTACGATTTCCGTGTGTGCATAGCGTAATTGTAGCGCGAACTTATATATTCTCCTCTTTCGTGTAAAATTTTCCTTGGCTACTTTTCCAGGTTCAAGATATTTTCTTCAACCTTTTTCCGTACCTGCCTCTGGCGGGGAGGGTGGGGAGAGAGCCTTATGCTTTTCTATTCACCTTTCTACTACTGCTAGAATAATTCAAAAATGGACTAGTTTAATAACAGAAATCTCCCCGGGTGGACCGAAAAGTCTTTGAGGCTTCCTCTTGTCCTTGTAACTCTCTCTCTCTCTCTCTCTCTCTCTCTCATAATATACGAGTATATTATATATGAAACGCATACCGAGTAGAGATTTAAGTGATATTTCAAGTTTTTTCAAATTAGGGCATATGGGGATCGAATATGGATGATGATGGATGATGATGATGATGACGACGATGATGATGATGACGTCAATTGATGGTTAATATTGTTAATATAATCAATGAACTTCGCCATTTAAAAACTTTTCTATTAAGAAATTTTTTCTTGATTCAAAGATGCAGTGTGTCATTAATGAACCGTTGCACGTATAACCTCCTACACTCGTCTTGCAAGTTGCAATGTTGTCCTAATCCCTTCATTCATTGCAGCCCTTCATTCATTCCACTCTTCCACTCCCTCCATTTACTTCTCCCTTATGTGGAGTGAGGTGCGGCTCCTATTAGGCGTCCCTCCTTTATGAGGGTGTGAGGCGATGTTGAGGTCATGTGGCATTGCAGAGGTCGTCAAAGATCACGCCGAGAGAGAGAGAGAAAAAGAAGGAGGACGAAAAAAGACGCGGAGTATGGAGGAGGAGGAGTGAGGAACACACACCGTCATTATTAGGGTTTCTAAATAATCTTAATTGTCTCTAATGTTCTTTATCGAGATGAACATTAAATCTGTAACGATGTACGCACGATCATCTTAACACGTTAATGTTTTTCCACTGTTAAAAATTAGATGATATATCCAATTTTAACAGCGCGGAAATTTGAATATGTGCGACGCATGCCAAGGCCATCACCAAACTATGATTTTCTCGCGAAGTACGAAAAATTCCTTTGGGTCATAGGTCATTTCGTTTTTACTCAATTCCGATTCCTCTCAGCCTTAATTCCGATTCTGCTCAGCGGATAGTTACACGTTCATTGTCACTGCATTAAGTCACCAGCCTTAAGTTTTGTGAAAAGGCATTCCTCTGTGTCAGGTTTTGATGTACGTCGTGAGGAGGAGAGCCTTTACTAATTATTTCGTAAATTGCATTCAATTCATATACAAAAATTCATAAACCAAAAGCGTCAGTCAACTGCGTTGCTTTTCCATGATACATAAAAACGTATTCAATGACTTTGTCAAGGAATAAATAGCCTCAAGCAATCTCGATGTCATCGAGATAAAATATCCCCATATTGTCTACAATGATTTTAGTGGCCATTTGATCTCATGAAATTTTTAATGTAACTTCGTGATATATTAAGAAATTATCTAATACTTTGCTATCATTTACTTGCTACACACACACACACACACACACACACACACACACACACACACAACATTTGTAGGCTTTTATAAGGCTTTCAATTTATCTATCTTTCGCTATCTCGAAATCAAAAGCAATGCAATTTCTCATTCTAAATTTTAATAAACATTGTGTGTATATATATATATATAAATAATTAAATATATATAAAATTAAACATACAGAAAAGGCAAAATTTGAATATATCTACGATAAATGAACGTAGTATAATTGTTAAAAAGCGAGAAAACCACAGTAAAAGCAATGAAACGAGGATTAACCCGCTAAATGAAGGTGGACAGCTGAAAAAGAATAAAAGCTTATAAGAAAAGCGAGTCAGGGTTTGAACAACGAAGAAAAAAAATTTATCACTTTATGATAACGGCTTAGCGACAGACAACGTTGAAACTTGAGAACTATTCCTAAAATTTTATTGTTCATTTATTTTTTTTTGTGTGTGTGTGTGTGTATATATATATGTATATGTATGTATGTATTGTGTGTGTGTGTATATATATGTGTATGTATGTATATGTATTGTGTGTGTATATATATATATGTATATGTATTGTGTGTGTTTGTGTCGTTCAGTTATTTTTACGAGTTTAATATGATTTGGGGGGCGGGGGGCTTATTTTGGCTATAACGGCTTTTAATACGATTAAAATAAATAAAAATATATTTAACGAAACTAAGAATTTATTCTTTGAGAATTTATTCTTTGATATATTTGTATAAATTACTGATGACTGCTATAAAGATTATTGAACTTTAGTAACTTTGGTTGGTTGGTTAATTTCCCGTAAAAAAAAAAAAAAAATTCTAAAAAGAAGATTTATCCCAAATGTTGGGATAAAATGGATCGTTAAAGTAGGCGTTGCCCACTGTATTGTGGGTTTTATTATAACTGATGGTACGTATGTGAATTAAAAACGGCTAGAAAAAACTAGAGTATATTTGTATGACCTCGATATTATTCATCTGAAACCACGTATCATGTACTAATAGTGTATAGAGCTGTCTTCAAGATTCATATATATGTATATGTATACATGTTACAGTAAATGTCTAAAATCAGGCAATTTGTAAATTGACTGAAATTTTAGGCAATGTGTCAAATGGATGATACACACTAAACCTAACCTAACAACCTTTCTGGTAATGCTGTATATGCATGCCCACTGGTATTTCCCAATATGCTCCCTAAAAATTCATTAGGTTAGGTTAGGTTTTGAGTGTATCATCAATTTGACACATTGCCTAAAATTTCAATCAACTTACAAATTGCCTGATTTTAGATATTGACTGTAACATATATATATATAGTGATCCAAAAAAGGTGTTCCCAAAAATATTTTTACCACGTTATTTCTGGGAACACTTTTCTGGATCACCCTGTATATATAATTGGATTCTTAATTTAACTAAAAGGCCACTGTATAGTGCTGTAGGTCTTGTACTAATGCTTTCGTCCAATTGACATGCATATAGGTTGCATGTAAAATTGTAGGCGCGCGCGCAGATGGGAAAATTTCTATTCTTTTGCTGTGACTTCGAACAGGGTACAGTGTTGACGAAAATTTACAAGTGTTTTTCGTGCCAAAAGTAGGGCAAACTTTCTTCAAAACTGAATAAAACTGAAGTTGGCACACGTGATAGTGGTATATGGTCCTAGTGCTAGTCGTGAGCGCCGTAACTAATTTCTCCGAAACGCTGAAAAAAGCGCGGCAAATCGTAGCTTCGACAAAGATTGTGAATAACCTTGAATTTCCGCTCAATACTTTTTTCTATCTTTTTCTTAATTTTCTTGAACAAATTTGCTTGTTACTAATAATTAATCATTTAGTTTTTCTTTTATGCTTTAATTGCGCACAAGTCAAATTGGTTTAAAAAAGACAAAAAAATGGAATTGGCTTTGAAGAAAATAATTAATAATAATAGCTAGCAAAAAAATGGTTTAATCATTTGAAATAGGAGCAAAGTATGTATTTCTCAATGACTGTACGTACGATCGGAAGAGATTGTTTATACATAATGTTATTAAGTTATTCCGAAATTTCCTCTTATTGATAACGAACTTCTATCAAATTCTTTGGCTTAAATTTTATATTATTTTTATTTCCACTATGATGAATCCTTATGTGGGACACTAATCTTTAATAAATAATAAGTTAGTTTGTCCCTATTATTTATAACCCTCTCGCTGATCAATTGGGTTATATATATAATGGTAATGTGTCTTTAGGTGCTGAATATCTATTGGAGGATGAGTGTGTTAATCACGGTTTAGAAATTATATCATTTGTTTCTCGCATGGTTAATCGCGAGTGTATATATGTGTGTATATATATATATATATATATATATATATATATATATATAGTGTTCACTGGGAATTCAACTCCACCTTCCCTAGGTTTTGTAATCTTAGTCTCAATCAATCCGTATACAGTGGATTAATTTTTGCGCAGTTGTTCAAGCAAAGAAAAACTGTTTGGCTAAAGTAGTTAAAAGGTATGGTTAACTGTTTGCAACTCCATTCGGTTTATTCAACCATGCAATGGTTACTAAAACCATACTTATTTTTCTGGTAAGTTTAATAGTTGAATTAACTGTTTCAGTTGGTTGTCAAATAATTTGGGTGTCAACCTATTTATGTTTCTTCTGTGAGGTTGGTAGGCCTTATAATGCTGGCAAGTCCGTGTTTACATGTAAGAGAAAATATGATTGCCATACTTTTTGATACATAGAGGCCACGTCGAACACCAATTCCCGTAAGATCAGCGAGATTAAATGACGTTGAGTTTATATAGTAGCTGGATGGGTGACCACCGTCCTCGTCCAGATGATGTACTGACCCGTGGTTCAAATACTATGTAAAGCTGTAGGTCCCGTCCAGGCTCCGTCACGTGAGCTTTGCCGTTACGAAGGAGGGTGAGGGTTACATCATGGCCACTGTCGTAATACCTCTTCCCGTCGATCAGCGTAGTTAAGCGACTCTGGGTCTCGGTAGTATTTGAATGGGGGACCATCTTCCGCGTCCAGATGATGTAGCTACCCGTGTTTCGGCTCTCGCGTAAATCTGTAGGTCCCCTCTGTCGTATGATCTTGAGTAGATGTTGCGAAGAAGGTTAAACAACTCTATCAAAAGAACACACGAACGAAGTTCAACCCCTACAATCTCCAAACATTATTATTATTTTGGTCCATAGTTCAGTTATTGGTAATTAAAGATCCTATTCTTGTAGTACCAATGAATACCTTTGAATATGAGGACAAATGAGGAGTTCACACAACTAAAATACTGGGAAAATTATGCTTGCATTTACGTGTGCAAAAATTTAGTTAAGATACTTTCTCATTTGTCAGAATCTGGTTGAAAATTCTTAGTACTAGAGTGTGTGTGTGTGTGTGTGCACACTTTTCACTGTTCAGTCAGTAGAGAGTTATCATCGATGTACATATTTGTTTCCGGAGTGCGTAAATATATTGATAGAAAATCGATGTATTGCTACTACTGTACAGTATACCAGATTTTTAATATATCTTTGTCAATTTTTTTTTTTTTTCAGGAAATGAAGGCGAGTAAAACGCTTGTCTTGGCGCCAAAGATGTCATGTGACATACTATTAGTCGTAAAGAACTGATAGAGAGTTCACTCAATTATAATTTAAGACACCAAATACGACCTTATACAAATTGAGCGAAGTTTAAGGTATTGCTTTGTTACGTGGGTGAGGCGTTTTTCACGAGGATAAAACAATTACTGCACGACAAACTTTATATTTAAGGACAAAAGCGCTTTTTCACAAGCAATAATTTAATTTTCCCGTAGATTTACGTTATTTACAAGGGGGATTTTCCTACACTGAACCTCTGTATTGTTTCTAAGTCTTATATAGGAAACTGCTCTCAGGCACTGATATTTTAGATATATATATATATATATATATATATATATATATATATATATATATATATATATATATATATATATCATATTCGATACAGAGTTTAAATATCCTTTGATTCTTCAACGTTGGGGAGTGTCATAAAAGAATTAACAAAACTTGAAAGGAAGCAGAGATAAAACACACACACACACACACACACACACACCACACACACACACACACACACATATATATATATATATATGTATATATTAGTCGAAGCTCGCTTTAAGTAACATTTTTAACGGGGACGCACATCCCTTGTGTTGGGGGCTTCAATCTACTTTGATGATAACCCAACCTTCGTGTACTTAGATATATTATCTCTCCTGCTTCCTGTAATCTTTACTCGTATATTAAAGGAGCTACGTCGTAGCTAATGTTGTAACACCGCTTCCCGTTGATCAGCGAAGTTAAGCGACATTGGGTCTGGGTAGTAGGTTGGATGGAAGTCCGTCCTCCTCATCAAGATGATGTAGCGACCCGTGGTTCAGATCCCACGTAAAGCCGTAGGTCCCCTCTGTCATATGACCTTTAGATACACTCGGAAGAAGAAGGCTTGTTGAAACGAGTCCAAAATTTTACGCATTAATATTGAGGAAAAGAGACACGTAGACACCGATTTTCAATAAAAGAAATTGTTACAAAAGTATTAATTAAAAAAATGTTTCAAATACATAAACATGAAAATGGCGCATATACGAATTTACTCCAAATGAAGTATATAATACATTCGCCCCCCCCAAAAAAGAAAATCATTGAACGACCTCTCGGCAGAACCGGGGGCAAAGAAAAAAGATTTTTTTTTGTAATATATCCATTTAATAGAAAACAATTGTTAATGGAAATCCAGTAAAAGTCTACACGAAAGAAATCTTGACATTGTTGTACACAACGTGTAGGCCAATTCGTGTCCGCTACAGTGTGCGGTTGGTAGCAAGTGCAGTTAAAGTCGAAAAGTAGGACTTAACAGCCAATTCTAACGACCCGAAGACCCATTTGCCAAAGCCCTTTATAGGATGGCTTAACTCTTCTAATAGATATGGTTCCATTTCACCCCACGGACTAAAAATTCACATTGTAAGCCCTCGGTGGCACATTTTATAACCTGATATTAAATTTATTGGTTCCATTTTAGTTTTTAGTTTTAAAAAGTTTATTATCTTTTATATTGACAACCATATATATTTATTAACATGAATGTTAATATAATTGCGGTTAATATATATATATATTTGTGTGTGTGTGTGTGTGTGTGATTTCCACTGACTGGACCTCACCAAGTTTCAGGTATGGGTTTATCTTTTAGTTGTGTTTAATTTACTGAAGGAGGCATACGTCATAATAAGGGGGATCATATAAGAAAGGGGATCTACAACACGGGTCGCTACATCATCGACGCGGCGGACGACGGGGGTCACTCATCCGTTACCCAGAACCACTGTTGCTTAATTTCGCTGATCTACCGGGAAGCGATGTTGCAACAGAGTTAATTTGATTTTAGCTGACATTATCAATACAACCAGCATACGCTGCTTAATAATTAGACATTTTTTTTTCATTAATAATGTTTGAAAGATTGCTATTTTTCATCTTTCCTCGCACGTTGCAATTAAACAATGATTCAAGTAGAGAAGAAACTTGGATTCTTAACTGAATTCCTTTATCAAGTGCTTCATAACATTATATATATATATATATATATATATATATAATATATATATATATATATAGTTTACGGGAGAATTGTTTTCATAAGCCACTCACTTAGCGGGCATCTTCGCGGCTAATATATAGATCTATAATTCATGATAAAATGACTTATAGTTTGAGCTTTATAAATTGGTTTATAGATAAAATAAACAGTTTCGTGATGTAGAGATTTAAAGGCATCCAATAAATTTTAATTCCATTTTTTTTTTGGCGGGGGGAGGGGGGGGGGAAAGGTGTGAGCAAATGTAACAGGAATTTGCCACTGAAATAATAAAATTATTTATTACATTTACATAGCGAAGATGATCTCCCGCCTTTTTTCAAGGTCAGGGTTCCTCTTAGTAAGTATTAACAAGGGATTTTTAAGATGCCAGGGGCGACTTAAACTAATAAATATATATATATAAAACCGAACCTTACTCACTCCCCTAGTCTACCGTCCCCAACCCAGTTGCACCACCCACCCACTGTCTCGTCGAGATATGTACCATTTTCCCTAGGTACGAATCGGCGATAAAGTAAAGAAGGAAAAAAAATATATATATATAAAATGTGACTGGGCCCACAAAAAAATGTGATTTCTTTAGCCCTTCCCTTTCAAAATATACGTCGATTAATGTGTGCCGAAATGGCTTGAAATTGAGATTTGAGTCGGCGATTCTTTCAACAAAATCTCGTTTCCCAATGGATTGGGGTGAGAAAATAGAAATAGCTCGTATGCAAAAGACAGAAGGTAGTCCGAGTGCACCTTGCTTCCTTATAGATGTTCTCACAACTTTCCATTGGGCCCCATCCAGCGGGGACCCTTTACCTTAAGGTGAAGAAAAGATAAAAACTAAAGTGCACGCATCCTGGTGGAATCGCGCCCCCACACATGACTAAATTCCACACCTAAGTGGCCCTTCATACGACATGCGTGGTGGCGCTTCCAGGAATTGTCAAGCTTTACGTGGATAAATAAGCCAACAAAGTCCTCAATTTCTAATGCGCATACAACAGTAAGACTGTACCCCCCATTCGTAGCTGTAGCTGTTCTTAACCCATTTGAACTGTGGTCGAATATAAAATCTCGTGTCGGTTCAAGAGCAGGTAACTCTGGGTGTAGTTTCTCGACCATTCAGAATGGTGGGTAGCTATGTTGTATAATGCGAATGTACCATCGGTTCCAGTAGTCGGGATTACCTGGGCCGTAAGGTGTAGGTGTAGCCTAGTGTATCCCGACGACTTTTGGGATCAACTTTACTGTAATTGACTCGCACAGTATATATAAAGAGGCACTTCATTTTGGAACTACTTCAGAAATTATTTTACTGAAGAAAACATAAGGCATAACTTTGAGAACAAATAGGCTCTTTTTACAGGTTATATAGGCTTCGGTTGAAGTGAAAGACATGTAGACTTTCGAGTATACCTTCTTGGAACCTTTTTCCTTTAATGTACGTTTTATATATATATATATATATATATATATATTATATAATATATATATATAATACAGGGCGTCCCAAAAAAATGTATACACACTTTAACAGCTGATAGCTCAATTGATGTTTCTTTCTTTCCAAGATAAACCCATTAGAATTAATAATGGCAGTCAGACTAAGCTTTGAACAAAGGAAATTCATTCTAAAATGCTACTGGAAGTGTGAAAACGCAGTTGAAGTGCAAAGACAGTTTAGGAGGGAGTTTCAAACAGATCCACCAACGCGACTTACCATCACTCGAATTAGAGATAAGTTTGAAGCCGATGGAACTGTTCAGAATGTCCACAAGAAGCGTTCCGGAAGACCACGGACATCGACAAGCCCCACAAAGCAAGAAAGAGTACTGGAAACGTATCACCAAAGTCCAAGAAAATCTGTGCGGCAAGCGAGTCGTGAGGGAGGAATTTCAGAATCGTCTGTCCAACGCATTTTGAAGCGCTGTCAATGGAAAAGTTACATTCCAAGATTAGTCCATGCTATTAATGAAGATGATGATGATCCGGACCGAAGAGTGGAGTATTGCGAGTGGTACTTGGCACGATGTGGATGTGGATTGGACGAAGGGGTTTCGTAGAATACCCTCCGCGTTCACCAGACCTCACACACTAGACTTTTTTATGGGGATACTTAAAAGACAAAGTCTACGCTATAAAACCTGCAACAGTCGCTGAATTGAGAACAGCCATTAAACGAGAATGCACACAAATACCAAACGAAATGTTTCGTGATGTTTGCGATTCCATTGCTTCGCGTTATCAGCAGTGCCTGGACCAGAACGGACGTCAGTTTGAAAACAGGCGTTGACAAAACAATTAAATAATGTCTGTAGATTCTATTACATTTTGAAAATGAAATGTATTTTAATAAACACTGCCTTTATAATTATTTAAAGTGTGTGTACATTTTTTTGGGACGCCCCCTTTTTCTTTGATTTATTCAACACGACGTGAATGCAACGAGTCTTTTACTTATATAGAGGTTCTGAGTGTAGGGATCTAGGCTTGCTTTAAACCCTAGATCCACGTCCCAAAGCTGGATCCTGTCTGCTTTGCAGATAGCTGGTGAGGGAAGCTATATTTATGGGATCTCTTTGCGAGAGACCCGTTGCCCACGTCGGGCTAAAATCATGAAAAAGGAAAAAAACTATGGTATTTGTCATTTACCATTACTTATTCGGACTATAGTGGATTTAATTTTCCCAGAAGAGTTCCTTGTTCCATGCACGGTCTGTGTTTAACATATAATGTTCTCAGGGAACCATTCTGAGTTTGTGTATATATACATATATATATATATACTTTGCTTTTTCTGTTTCCATCAATTAATTAGCCTTTGATTCTTTACCTACGAACTCCTTCAATTTTTCATATATGTATGTATGTATGAAAAATTGAAGGAGTTCGTAGGTAAAGAATCAAAGGCTAATTGATGGAAACAGAAAAAGCAAAGTAAAAAATTTGGATATGATGAGATTCGGAACCGTGATCACGTGGTTTCAGAGAGGGCGCCTCGACCAATCACGCTATACAGAACCTCCTAAAGGTAATCTCATTAACATATTTAAGCAACATACTTAAATATATATGTTCCGAGTTTGGAAACTTGAAGTAAAGAATTTAAAATAACAAGAAGGCATACCAACCACCACATTCGAGGAAATTGTTCTTCGTTCAATATATTTTTATTTACTTCGGGAACATTTTTTATTCCGAGAAATATAAAGTCTATCCAGAATTGATGGGGAAATAATTATTATTAGTATCGGGAACGCATACTTAACCCTTTCAGGACGACTGTCACAAATTGGTAACGTTTCAAATACACGCATTCGTAACTTTAACCTTACAAAAAATTCCGGCTTAAGCTTTAAAGGGTTAACGCAGTTAACTGATCTACTACAGTCATTTTTTTTTTATACATAACTCCCTGTAATTCTTTTTCTACTAATTACAAAAATAGTTCAGTAATTACATGAAATTAGACTCGTACAATAATTAAAGTAAGCTTCATTATTGTATAGAAGTCTTCGAATATCCTTATAAACATCGAAATTACCTCATGATTACCGACAATTAAGAAATTGCCTTGGTTTTGTCCACTGATAAAAATTGCTTCTTCGCGTATATTAAATAGAATGAACTTAGAGATGTTCATATATCTATCTAGTTAGTTAGTTTTGATCCTTTTATACAATTATGCATAATTAACAAAGATACTGAGGCTAGGCTTTATTTAAGCTCACCATTTACCAGCAATACAACTAGCCTCTGCTTATTACAGAGAGATCTAGTGTAGCCCCTAATTAAGTCTAGACCAACTGTCTCCAACTGAATGGTCTAGACCTCGCATTTGTTACGCCCACTAGCCTACAAAAGGTTTTTACACTATCGAATAGTTTAGTAAAAAAAAAAAAAAAACTTGATCAAATTCTGCGGTTCGGAACAGGTATTTTATTAAAACGGTTCGGATATGGACCCGCCTTTTAACGGTTTTGGACAAAAAACAATTCTTACAACATGGTTAAGAATGGGCGTTAGACTTAAAGGACAGTGTACGGATTGGTTATGAAGCTAATAATTCAGGACCGTGAGACCTCTCGTATCCATATTTGGGTTATCCGGATGTAGGCTTTGCAACTCCGTAGAGTTTTTTTTAACTTCAGGATTATTACCAGCAACTGCGTGTTGGAGCGTGTACACAAAATGTAAATTTTAGGATTGACCCAAGTCAGTATTTAACTGATCAAATTTCGCCAAAATTGTTCTTGAAAGTTATAAAACAATAGTGATTAACTTTCAGCCATATTTGATTAACCGTGTGCAAAATTTATTCTGTTTTGCAGTGAAGAAATTTTTTTTTATATAGCTACTTACATCACGTATGATATTTTTTTGTTTAATAGACATTATATATATATACAGGGTGATTCAAAACTCAGGTTACATAGGGAAATACTGTATTATGTAATGATACAGGGGAATAGTCACATCACATGTTCGATATGGCCACCGTCAACGGCAATGCACTTGTGCAGCCAGCTAGGAATATCATATCAATGCGCTCCTCCTTCGATAACATCTCATAACTCATTTACCGGCAAAGAAACAGAAAAGCCCTATGTAACCTGACTTCTGAATCACCCTGTATGTATATATATAACAATATTATTAAAACCTAGATATTTAACATGTACAGTTGTAACTTCTGCACAGATGTAATTTTATCTTGCAATTTTTACTTTGTCGTATCAGATTAAGAAAGCTTTGTTATATTCATGAATAAAATTAGCAGTGCTTTCACCTAAATTTGAATGTTTTTGCTTGATACACATTTTCCATGCGAGTTTGTGTTTTTAGTCGCTATCAGAGGTCAATAGCGTTTCATTTCCAGAATGATGAACCATTGTTGAGGCATGGACCTCTTGAAGCATTAAGTTCGCACTTCATAGTGTGATTCGGTTTTAAGATGGGAGCTGTAGCATTTATTTTTTGCCTGAGAAATCATTTCCTCCGCAATGTAAAACAATCCGATGTTAGGGGAAAGGGAGCCGTTAGGTTTTGAGGTGTGAAAATTTGTTGTCATCGTAATTCTGTAAGTTAAAGGTGTTAAATCTACCATTATAGTGTTTGCATTTTCTGAAAGATTTTTCAGTGTGGTGTTACCATACAAGCTATTCTGACTTTTCGCTTAATGAGAAAGTATTTTTTTAGTAAAACTTGTCAGTGTTCTTTCGAAAAATCAAAGTGACGTGTTTTTCACGAGTCGTACTTTTCTGTACGTCAGTTTTTCAACTTTGAATTTCATTTAACTTTGAATTTTTAATATTGACTTCTGATATGAATAATTCAAAATGAATGGGAGTCGAAAAGTTAAGTGAAGAGGAAAATTCAGTGTCATTCATAATTTAGAGTCAGTGTGAGAAGTCAAAGTCAGAATTCATAGTCAAAATCCGAATCCGAATTCTGAGAATCAAAATCAAAGTAAAAATTCAAAGTTGGAATCAATCAAAACTGAGTCACAAGTCGACTTTCAAGTAAAAATAATTTAAAATTCAGTCAAAATTTCATAAGAAAATCGTAGTTCAGTTAAAGCAAATTTAAAATTAAAAAAAGTCAATGCCAATTAAAGTAAAAGTTGAAACTTCAAGTCAGATACAAAGTTCAGGGTGAAACTTCAGTAACCTTCAGAAGGTTCAAAATTCAGTAGCTTCACGGCTCTAAACAAGTAGCTACTAAAGTTTATTTTACACTTCTGGCCGATCTGTTAATTTTGGGCAGGTTTTAAGAAGTGTGAAGCCTTGGATGGTCTGTTATTTTATAAGAACTTAATTCCATATTTACTTCATAAATTACTTATTTCAGTAACTAGAATTGCCAACTCTCCGGTTTTCGTTGTCAGTCTCCGGTTTTATTTTCAAAGTAAAACCGGATACCAACGCCTCCGACTCTGTTTAAAAAACAAAAATAGACACTGAAAATTTCGTTTTTAATTCATTATATAATATTCAGTAAAGTGGTCATTGAGGAACCGAAATTGTGGCTAATTAGCGTCAGCAAAAAATTATAATAGCGCAACTACTAAGGTAAGGTAAGGTAGGAACAAAGGTCGCGTAGTAAATCTCCAATTTTGTGAAATTTAAAAGTTGGTAAGCCTATCATTGACTATGATTGTTGTTGTTGTTTCCTATGTTTGCAAAATTGACCCTATGTTCGTTAAAAGAGGCGCGAGAACTAATTCAAACTAATGTAATGATGCAGTCGTTTTACCACCTCCGCAACATCTAAGGTCATATGACGCTACATAGTCTGGACACAAAGGACGGTCTCCCATCCAACTACTATGCGACCCATTGTCGCTTAACTTCGCCGATCAACGGGAAGCAGTGTTACGACATTAGCTACAACGTAGCCCATTTTTAATTCAAACTGCTACCGGGATCACGTCTTGTTCTTTTCATTGAAAATCAGATACCAGATTTCACTTTCATGCAGATGTGGCGCAGTTAAGTGAACGCTCTATACAAGATGCAATTTCCCAGTGGTGAAAGAGGCTACAAGCTGCTCTTGAAGCCGATGATGGAGATATTGAACCCTACCACGACCATTAACCTACTCAGCTCACCATTCTAACTGCAAACCGAAAGAGGAGCAACTTTCCCTTTCAGTAGCGGCAGCGTACTTTTGTATTTACTTCAGAAAATCCTTAATATCTTGTAATCTTATACTATTTTTTTGAAAACTATTTCTATCATTTTGATTTCAAGATCGTTAAATTATTTAGCCAAATACAACTGTCTGAACTGCGTTTAATACCTTGGTTTTGCTTCCGCTCGAATTTTTCATTCTGATGAAAGTCAAGCTTGTCACTCCACTCTAGACCCTCAGTTTAACGTGGAATCCAAACCACGGGCGATCACAAATTACAAAGTCCTCGACCTCACGACCTCCCGATCAGCAGCCCAGCGTCTTAACCACTAGGTTACCCAGGGTACCCATTTAGCTATCAACCAATTTTTTTTTATTGTGTGGAAGGACGAATAGCTGGGTTTTGCTGCGCGCCGTCTGCCGTCACCGGATCTCGATCCCGGGGCCGATGGATTCGTAGTCAGCGATGCTAACCACTACACCACCGACACACACACACACACACACACACACACACACACATATATATATATATATAAATTACATAATTTGCAAAAAATTTGGCCAAGGATTTTATATATATATATATATATATATTTTTATTTATTTATTTATTTATTTTAGCGTGTGATGTATTTTACTGCTGAGGTATGAACACTGTATACAAAAGTGACGTTATCCCAGCTGGTACAGGCATAAATAACGAAATGCTGTAATTCTCCTAAGATCACGGCCACCTCTATCTATAGATTAACTGCATAGGAATATGTGTGGAATAAAAACTCAGACCTCAAATGATAGTTCAGCTGCGTCTGAATTTGTGTATACGCATTTTCTGCGAACTGTTTCACGTATAAGCGTTTAAAATGGACGATCTGTCCACCTAATGAACAAACACAGAGCAAATAGATATTAAATTAGTAAACACACGCGAGTCGCGAAAAATGCAAACGTTTCCAACTGTTGCTCACCTTTTCACTCTGCCGATTTGAGCAAATAACTTGGCGATGCTTATCTGAATCGATGGTTGGAGCGGTCATCTCTTTGTATTGGTTTATACGGGGGTCGTGTTCAACCTGTCGAAAGCGACGAAAAGCGTCAATATTAACAGATTTTTTATTTTAACAATTTGTGAATACGACCATGTCCCGTTGATAAACTTGTTAATTCTAAACCTCTCTCTCTCTCTCTCTCTCTCTCTCTCTCTCTCTCTCTCTCTCTCTCTCTCTCTCTCTCTCTCTCTCTCTCCCAAAGTTTTCCTACACATTTAAAGGGGTTCACTATTTTAATTATTTTTTTATTTATAACTTCAACTTAACTTCTTCGTTTTCTTCTTTGGCACAAGTTTATTATCCAAATTTATTGACATTTTCTCTTTCATCCTTGAATTTATGGTATATATATATATATATATATATATATATATATAATATTAGATAGGTAGATAGGTAATAGATAGATAGATAGATAGATAGATGGCGTAAAAATACTTAAACATTCATTTCAATATGTTACTAGTATTCGTCAGTGCCATGAAATGAGCCAAATAGCTACTAAATGCGCTTGAAATATTAGATACCTTTTTTCACACGTTAAGGGGGTGGGGTAGTTGGGGGCGGGGGCGGGGAGGGATTTGTAACGACGAATCACTTGATAAAGAAATGAATTGCATATTTGGTTTTTAAATGTTGTTGTGGATTTTCATTAACTGTATCGCGAATAAAAATTAATAATGAAGCTAAGTTGGGTTGTGTGAAAGAAAATTAGTAATGTTTATTTTGTTATATTTAGTAAACCAGTTAATATTTCTTACAAATATACAACGGAACAGGTGCGGGGAAACTGGTGCCTTGCATTGAGGGGGTGTTGCGATGCGTCTGGAGGTGGCACCACATAAATCTCTCTTGTCAAATGAGATAATGAAATGTATGAGCAAGTTTGCTTCTCTCGTGGATGAGGTTTGTTCGAATCGTGAAGCGAAAAGATTCGTCATCATTATTGTCTGTTTAGGTTTAAGGCAAAAGACGAAAGCGAAGGATTATTTGAAGCTTTTGATGAAGAAAGGAATCCTCTAGGATTGATGTTGGTTCTCGGTTGCATGATTTTGGGATTGCAACATTTGATCGACTCGACATTCTATAGACAAGTATATTGTTGGTTAAGTTAGGTTAAGGTCTTTACTCTAGAGTGTCGATGTTATGGTATTATCGATCCGATCGGTCGATGGTCCCATGATTTAGCCACCGTATTAATAGCCAGCCAGGTGCAAATGACAGAGGGACTTAAGACTTAACGTGGAATCCAAACTACGAGTCGTAACATCATCAGAACGTAGAGGGCAATCACATTCATCTACTAACTCAGTGGTTCCCAACCTTTTCACCTCAAAGGACCCCTTTTATTTTTATTTTTTTCCCACGGACCCCATGTTTTTGAAAGATTCCGTCTACCAAACAGTTTTTATTAACTAATAATTAACTCGTTTTCTCATTTTTCACTATCAAATAAAGGACATATAAGAGAGTATGCAATTAAAATACAGCCTATTAAAAAAAGTATTAATAACACTGGTATGCATATGAAATTTTTTTGTCTGCTGTGAGGGTTTTTCAACTCATTATATAATTCGACCATGCTGAATTCGAAAATGACATTGGTTTTTCTCAATCAGGTCAGGTTTTTTCTCTATTGGCCATTTATTATAAGTCCAATTTTATCCCCAAATTTATTGATTTTTTCAGCTTAAACACTGTAGATACGAGTAATATTATAAGAAAACACGTGAAAAATGAAAACATTGTGTGAATAAATACTTTTATTCATACAATGAATATGGAAAAAAGTTTATTGAGGAAGGAATGAAGTTTTTTTGGCTTTCCGTCTGTGTTTTTCTTCGGGCACGTCTCGCTTCAAACACCAGCAATAGTCCGCCAGCATATTGATATCCCAGTTTCCCTGGTACCTCTCTTCCATTATTTTGATATCTTGGTGAAATCGTTCACCCTGTTCCTCACTATAATCCCCGCAATTTTCAGGAAAATAGTCCAAGTGGGACCACAAAAAGTGCATTTTTATGGACATGCGCGACCCATGAGCTTTGAAAGCTTCCATCAAGTTTTCGACAACGGACTCGTATTCTGGACTTCTACGCTTGCCAAGAAAATCAGTGACAACTGATTTGAATGCCTGCCAGGCATTCTTCTCAGTTGGAGTCATTGCGTTTTCGAACTGAGTATCCTTGATCAAAGTTCGAATTTGAGGACCATCAAAAACCCCAGCATTTAGTTTAGCATCAGATATATGAGGAAATTTACTCTCGAGATATCGGAATGCTGAACCCTCCTTATTCATTGATTTGATGAAATTTTTCATCAAGCCCAGCTTAATATGAAGTGGTGGGAGCAAAATTTTTGTTGGTGGTACAAGGGGCACTGAACGACATTATGCGACCCAGGTTCAAAATTCTCTCTGGATGCCCATTCACGCTGTGCATAGTGCTTCTCATCCGCTCGGCTATCCCATTTGCAGAGGAAACATGGGTATTTCGTGTATCCCCCTTGCATTCCCAATACAAATGCCACAATCTGAAAAAAAATGAAAATATTTAAAGAATTTAGAGAATGTTCTATCAGATAAAAAATCTACGCATTGGACTGTATCACTTCTGTGGGAAGTTGTGTTCTTATACGCTCTCAAATAACCTTTGGAAAAACAACATAGTCAATAGCAATAGTTTACTTATGATATTAGTATTACCTTCAAATCTCCACAGATCCTCCAGTTATGTTGGTCGTATACGAGAGCATCCAGTAAAATTTTCATGTTATCGTAGCTCTCAGTAAGTTGTACGGAATGTGCTACAGGGACTGATGCAACCCTATTCCCAATGTTGAGAAGTACTGCTTTCAAACTTCGTTTAGACGAGTCTATAAATAGCCTCCATTCTGATGCGTTATATGGCAGGCCCAAGGATTCGATTAGCCCCTCAACATTGCAGCAGTACACTAAGGAAGAGGTATTTTCGTGCACTGCAAAAAACTTGCGGAATTCTTCCTCTCGTTTCCTATACCAGGAGAATGTTGTTCCCGGAGCCAGCAAGTTGTCCTCTCGAACGTGAGCCCAAGATCTCGGCAGCTAATTTGGAAAGTCCTAAATCCCTGGTAAGATCATTAAGTTTGGCCTGGTTGAGAGGCCTCGGCTCATTTGAAGCGGTATCTTGAGGTATATACGACTGGGACTGGTCATTGGCATTGGCCATTGATTCATCATCAGAATCATCGAAGTCCAGGGTTTGAGGTGGGTCGGGTATTGGAATTCCAGGACCATGGGGTACAGGTCTCATAGCAGAAGGAATGTCAGGGTATACAACAATGTGTTTATTCTTCTTGTTAACTCCTGAAATAGAAACACAGAAACATGGATATAAAACTTGCATATGAAATAGAAGAAGCATTCAGACAGTGGCGGCTCGTGAGGGAAGGCTGCGGTCTGTAAGATATGAAATAGGTCGATGGAGTCTGTATATTTTCTTTCTTTTTCATTCATATTGTCCCTTCGGGGACAATATGAATGAAAAAGAAAGAAAATATACAATCATTGTAAATGTAACTTGTATAACAATATGTATGTGTAAATGTATTTTCTATAACAATATGTATATGTAAATGTATGATTACCATTATGGTGAATATTATGCTATATATGGTGAATATTACATTATGGTGAATATTATGTCAAATTTCATACGAGGATTTCAAAATAGTTAAGAAAAATAAATTTATAAGCCCACCTTGGAGGTTTGTCATGCAGAAATAGCAATCTGTCACGTGATCCTTTCCTTCTCTCCAAATCATGGTAATTCCAAAAGGCAAAGATTTCGCTCTGCCTTTGCTCCATCTTCTCAAATTTTCAATGCACGTCTTGCAGCACATATGAGGGGCGAAATTTTTGTCCTGATCCCCTAGCTTAATTCCAAAGTATGCTCTATACATTGTCTTCACAAATTTAGTGATTTGGTACTGGTTATTTGGCGTGGTAACCGTCCGACATATGTAGCAGAATCTATTGGGATCATTTTTACACGCTCTATTCATTATGAAATATTTTATCTATATGCCTGAAAAGTAAAAAAAGATATTATACAAGTGAAACAAGTGGTGATAGATGTTACTGTTCCAATTCCGCTTTGACAAAATCACGAAAAATTCTATTTTACTTATGAGGCCATAGCCGGATAACCTGAGCTGATTGAGAAAAACTGATTGCAGATTCGAAATCAGCAGGAAACACACTATAAGAATCACTTACAAAACCCTTGACAGCAAAATTGATGCATACCAGTGTTATGCAGTCACTTGACGACTACACCAAACGCCAACGTTCGGTTAGTTCCGTTCATATTGACGTGTTTCAGAGTTGAATAGGCCGTGGCTGACCGACAGCATGGCTACCTTGATCATCCGACAATCCATTTCGACTTTGTCTATGAAAGTGGGGGTCGGGGTGGGGGGTTGAATTCATTCCACAATCATCCTGATAATGGTCTAATGAAGTTCGAACATCAAATGCGCACTGTAGCAACGAATGACGGTGTGATCTTGTACAAACGCTCTAAACTTGGAGAGTTTGAAAATGTAAACAACTATCTCATATATATATATTTTTTTTTTAATAAGAAAAATACAACCAATTATATGCGCATCGTTATTTCTGGGACACCTTGTACTTTAACCATCTCGCAATACTAAAATGAGTACTTTACTAAAAGTATTGTTGCATATTATGCGTATGTATAATGTACAAACATTCATTAATAACATATAAATAGTTTAATATAACCCATCATCATAAGATTACGAATAGGGCAAATCTCCCTTTACCCGGACTTCTATTAAAGAAAGAATTGAAAATATGAGATACCCTCGGGCATTAATATAAAATCTAGTCTAATTTTTAGGCTCGCTAAATATCTTCCTTTGTTTTCATAACATTTAGTAAGTAGTTTATTGGCTATAATTTTTATTTCAAAATATAAAATGCTGAAAATAGTTCATCAAGCCTAACTTGAATTAAAATATACCTTTTTTATATATTTAAAATATAACCTACATACGCATTATTATTTTGCTTTTACAAAATATAGGAAACAACTTAATGAGAACGGCAAAATATTTTATATTGCATATATATATATATATATTTTTTTTTTTAAATAATTTCTGATTCCATATTGAATTTATAGTTATAGGTTTTTTTTTTTTTTTTTTTATCTAAGATTAATTCAGCCTAAATCGGACATCAATGGTAATGAAGAGCAAAGCTGATGAGCTCATTTTGAACCAAAGCTGAAAGCCACAATTCTCAATAATATGAAATGAACCTCCGTAATAGAAATAATTTCCAGAAATGAAATATGAATTTTTTTTTTTTTTTTGATATAACCTCCAAAAAACATATTATCTAATAGATTTAAAATTATAATTTTGTATAAAATAAAAGATGAAAGAGAATTATTATCAGCATATTTCAGGAGAACGGTTTTAAACTGTACATAATGACGATCATTTGTCAAAATAACGTCCTAAAATTTCCGATCCTAGATCATATCTTGAACCGCCATGGGAGTATTTCGAATTGAGGGAGAAGCTCTCTATGAGCGCACGTTTCAAAATCCATAAATGTTCACTTCTTTTTTTTCTTTTTTGTCCCCCCCCCCCCCCCCCCCCCCCTCCAAAAGACCATTTGGTGGCGCACGTTCCGAATGAACAGTGAACTTTTTTCAGGAGCAATAAACTGTGTATATATATATATATATATATATATGAAAGACTCGCGAGGGGTTTCATGGCTTACGAGTTAGCACTTGATGCTCTACTATTTTAGCGTTATACAATGTATGGGATAAAGGAGAGCGTATTATAAAAATATAAGGAGTGTCGTAAGGTATGGTTTTCATAAAGACGCGTGTCATGATAATGTAATGTAAGCAGACAGTAGCTCAATTCTTTCTATGAAAAAGGAAGGCCAAACGCCACTAAAAACTTGTTAAAAAAAAATCAGGAAGTTATTTGTTACCTCACTTTATTCCCAGGTATTATCGCTCGTGGACCCGCAAATCAGAAGGGTTCACGTGAACATTCCAGATATATATTAATCTACCTTTAACCTATAGAAATTAAATCAATCTAATCTAATCTAACCTAACCTAACGTAATCCATGACCGAAATGGGGAATTATTCGAGGATTAATATAAGCTTTGCATGAAGTGCGCGAGGACCAAACTCAAGCATTTACTTGAGCATTTGTTAACATGGAGATGCTACAGAAACGATTATAATATGCTATGTTAACTGCATAATTTAACCAGTCCCTGTTTCCGTACTAATTACAAAGGCGACCATGGCTAAATTTTGAATCCTAACCTCGGGTCACTACATCATCTGAACGCACACAGAAAACAGTCACCCAGACCTAACTAATATCGCCTAACTTCGTTAACCTCACGAGAAGCGGTGATGCCACATGTCCACGACGAAACCCAGCTATTATGAGACGCAAGAAACTACTAGTAACTTAGTAAATACTAGGAATAGTAACTAATTATTACGAGAAGCTAATACATATTCAAATTATATTTCTAATTTTTATTTTAGCAAAATATTTTATGTCCCAAAAAATGTTTTGGAAAAATGTTTCTATTTTTCGAAAGAAAATGTTCAATTACGTTAATTAATGAAAAGAAACGTTGACTTTTTTTTTTTTCATCATCAATTAGGATCCATAATTAATTTCATCAAAATTTTCTCCTTTCTTCTTTCTAATTATGTACAAAAATGTTTTTTAACTTTTTAAAAACATTTATATACTTGAATAAATTAAATTTTACTATGCATGATAATTATCCATTTCGTTGTACAGTAATTTAATAATGTGGTATTCAACATTATACGGTATTCAACATCATTATTCAACATCATTATTCAACATTCAACGCAAATTACAGTTATATCGAGAGAGACAAAAATGGTCTGTTTATTCTTCTTAGACCCCGCCCTCAGAAAAGGGTCTGAATGGGAAATGCATCGAAGGTCCGTATTTTAAGTCTATTTCAGCTAAGGCCAGACGATTTTTAGTTCTGAAGGAGCCGTGTCTCGTGGCCATGTTGTTCCATCGTTACCCGTAAGATCAGTGAAGTTTGGTTTAGTTAGTACAGTGGTTCCCAACCTGGGGTCCGCGAAGGTAGTACTGGGGGTCCGTGAGCTTTCAATATTTCGAGAGGCTCCAATGGAAATCGTACATTTATTTACCCACGATAAGGGCGCTTAGGCTAAAATTTCAAGTTTCCTTGCTCTTGGCTGGAATTATAATTGGTTCATTTTTCTTTGATGGTCGTACCGTGACTGGAACTAACTATTTGAACATGCTGCAAACATTTTTTTTTTCTTCCTCAACTAAAGTCTATTGGAGTTAACATGATGAATGTAATCTTTCGACAAGATGGGGAGACTCCCCATTATGCTGTTACTGTTCAACTTTCTAAATTCAACCTTTCTTCAGCGTTAGATAAGCCATGGTGGACCGATAGCATGTCTACCTCGATCACGTGACTTAGCCTCTGGATTTTTATCAATGGAGGTACAGTATGTTAAAACACTTGTGTATCGTGACAGAAACAGGAATTCGGCAGAACTCTGTCAAAAATCAGACAGGTCATTGGATCCATTCCATAAGAGCATCCTGATAATGCTGTAATAGAGTTTGAACGTCGAATGCGCACTGTAATAGGAAAAAATTAAGAACAATTTTTGTACCATTATTTCTTGGACACCCTGTATCTTCAATAATAAGAGTTAATACAATGGTAAAATGTAGCAAGAGGTTTTTTTTTTTTTAACATTATTTGATAAAATTTTTGGTTTATATTTCAAATGAAACCACTTGTAAGCAACATTACAAAAAAGTGTTTTTTGAAGGGTCAATGTTTTTTCAATTTTTTTAACAAAACCCCTGAAAATACGTCGCCTCTCTCTCTCTCTCTCTCTCTCTCTCTCTCTCTCTCTCTCTCTCTCTCTCTCTCCCATTCCTAACGCGTAATGTGGCCTGACCAGCCCCTTGCGACCGTTCTTTGGTGACCAATTGATGGTGCTTGGCTGTACTGCTCTGAGGTGAGAGAGCTTTACTGCCCAGCTGGCTGCTAGGCCAGCGTAAAGTCTCGGGCGTAGCCTCTGGGTCTGGTGGGATATCCCTTGAACACTGGATTCTAAGAGTCTGGCCGCTTGTGAGTGACTAGTAAGGGGCTGCATCTCGCTGTCGCTCCTGGCGGAAAATCCGTGACGCCTGCGTCGCGAGTGTGTGTCAGTTGGTAGCTGCGACACGTTTGGGACTGTCCTGCCCTGGGGAGACCTTTGGTCGGTGCGGCAGCAGGAGAGGTGTAGTCTTCTGGAAGGGATGAACGTCACTTGCAAATAGGTGGATGCGTCTACGCGCGGGATGAATTCACCCCCCCCCCCCTTTTTATATACTGGTCAGAACGTTTTTGGATAGTTTTCATTGCTAGAACGCTTTATCTTATTCAGAATATTCAGAAAAATAAAATAAAAGAGAAAATATGGCAGGGCCAGCTAAATTGAAAGCAGAATGCTTTAAATGTAAAGTTAATCATTGGTGCGTTGACTTCCCTGAGGGTAGTATCAGTGATATCACATCCCTTAGTGTTTGTTTGTTTTATAAACTTAGAGACAACCACGAAAAGGAAGTTAAAGAGCTAAAGGAATTAGTAAAAAAGATTGAAGCTAGGGTCGTAGCACTGGAAATCCAACCCAGTGGACAAGCTCAAACTAAAAACACACCAGCAGATTTAAACTGTAAGATTAAGTATTCAGAACAAAGGGAGGGGGCAAAGAAGGGGCTGAGAGAGAAGGGTGGGAAGGGGTCGATAGAGAAAGGTGGGAAGGGGCCGATGAAGAAAAAGGGTGGGAAGGGGCCTACTGATGGCCCAAAGAAACCGACGGATGTAGCTACCGGTCGGGGTGGGTCGGGTGGTGTAACTGCGTGTATGGGTGGCGACGGGTTTCGAAAGGTCTCGGGCAAGAAGGCTGCGAAGCCGAAGCCTGAGACCCCAGTTGCCCCTGTCAGGACCTCTAACCGCTTTAGTCTCCTGTGCTCGAAGGAGGAAGACACCGTTTTGATTGGGGACTCACAGATCAGGGGCCAGGAGAAGTACTTTGCTTCTGCAAACCGGGATGGGAGGAAGGTAAGGTGCTTACCTGGGCGGGGAACGGCGCACTTAAGGAAGGAGGTAGAGAAGGTGCGCGTGGCTAGTCGGAGGACTGCGATCGTTGTCCACGCTGGTGGCAACGACCTGTTCCTCAAAGGTGGTAGGGTAGGTCTTTCAGAGGGGATCATCACCGAGATCATGTCTCTTGCGGATGATCTAAAACTGAAGACAGACAGGGGAATGTTAATGGGGATTTTACCGCGAATGAATGCCAGTGACCACGCACTCAGTAAGGTCATTGGCATCAACGAGAGGGTGCAAGACTTGTGCGTCCCGCTGGGCGTGAGGTTTATTGACCCCTTCGACGCATTTTCAGGTAGGTGGGACCTTTACCAGAGGGATGGTGTCCACCTCAATAACAAGGGTAAAGGTGTGCTAGGCGCGCTGCTCGACCGGCACCTATACAGAATAGTGAGGTCGAGTCCGGGGATAGATGATGGAGCCCCACCGGGGAGAGACGATGATGAGCCGGTGGCGGACGTACCTTTAACTGAAGGGTGCGTCCAGGTACAGGTGGGTGACCCTCCTACGTTGGAGGGGGCTCAGGCTCCTGCGGAAGTTGTCCCCTCGTTAGTGAGGGGCTCTTCAACTCCCGACAGCCCTGGCTGTTCGGGAAACGGGTCGTGCTAGGGGGCGGTCAGAATCGGGATGGCTCCCTCGGTGTAATGCTTTTTAATGCTAGGTCGATTAGGAACAAGTTTTGCGAGCTACGGGCGCTCTTAGCATCAGAATATCAGGATATCGTTGCTATCACCGAGTCCTGGATTCATACTGATCGTAGGGACTACGTTGGGGAGTTCGAAATTCCCGGGTATAGAATGTTTCGCAAAGACCGCACCCGTGGGGAGGGGGGTGGTGTACTAATATACGTCAGAGACGCGTTGAGTCCGGTTGACTGCCAGTTCCGGTCGGAACGGGAGCTGCTTGGCGTCGATCTGAATGTGGGAGGGACGAGCTATAGGTTAATCTTGGTGTACAGACCTCCGCATCTCCTCCTCGAGGAGGATACACCCTGTACACCGAACTCGCTAGCCTGCTAGGGGATAGGGTGTGTGTAGTTTTAGGAGACTTCAACTGTCGCGGCATAAAGTGGGAAAACAGGACTGCTGATGCTGAAGGGAGGAGGCTAGTTGACTTTGCTGATGAGAACTTCCTCAGTCAGTGGGTCAACGAGCCTACACGAGGCGAAAGCGTTCTAGACTTAGTATTCACGACCGAAGACAACCTCGTCACTGGCCTCACCGTTGACGAATCGTTGGGCGGGAGTGATCACAGTCTTATTAGGTTCCGTGTGTGCGTCCCTCGGGTGAAGCGTAGTAACTCGAGAGGCAGTAAGCTCGATCTCCGGCGGGCGAACTTTGTTAGCCTCAGGGATAGCGTAGGAGAGATGGGGTTAGAGGTCGGCGGCGATGTTGAGGGAGTGTGGAGTGCATTCCGGGACGAGTTTATGGTGCTGCAGTCTGCTGCCATACCCCTCGGGTATAGGAAAGTAGCGTATAGGAGGGCGAAGGCCAATCTTTCCCACGAGAACACTGAAGCGTATGTCCGCCTGTGTAGAGAAGTGAAGGCGAAAGTTAGGCTAGCGAAACGTAACGAAGAACTACGGGTGGCAAGCCTCTGCAAGGGGAGCCCTCCGACGCGGACATCGCCAATGTGCTTAATGAGTACTTTGCGGGAGTGTTCACCAGGGAGGACACCCGCATCATCCCCGAGCCAGGCGTGAGGCACGAAGGTGCTGGCCTGGATAGTGTTCGATGTACCGCGACAGTCGTTGCCGATAGAATAGACAAACTGAGCGCATTTAAGGCTCCTGGGCCAGACCAGTTTCTCCCCAGAGTGTTGCGGGAGGTGCGCGACCAGGTGGCTCCCCACCTGGCTACAGTCTTCAACAAATCGTTGGAGATGGGCCAGGTGCCTGGTGACTGGAGGGAAGCCAACGTGACCCCTATCTTTAAGAAAGGGGATCACGAAAGTCCAGGGAACTATCGTCCCATTAGTCTCACTTCAGTTGTAGGTAAATTATTAGAAGGGATAATAGCTGATAGGATCGTTGACCATTTGGATTCCTACAAGCTGCTTGTGGACTCCCAACATGGGTTTAGACGGCATAGGTCGTGTCTCACCAACTTGCTCGAGTTTTTCCACGTCATGTTGAGTGAGTACGATAAGAGTAGGGCGATTGATATACTTTAAGACTAAAACATAAGAAAACTCTGCAGGAGATCGCTTGCACGGTGTCTCTGAGCAAGCTAAATATAGAGCTATTTATATATTCTCCACTTTCCTGTAAAATTTCCTTGGCTACTTTTCCAGGGTCAAGGTATTTTCTTCAACCTTTTTCCGTACCTGCCTCTGGCAGGCAGGCAGGGGGGAGAGAGCCTTCTACTTTTCTATCCAGTTTTCTACTACTGCTAGGATAGTTGAAAGAAAAATAAACTTTTACAAAATTTTCCCTGGCACCCGTTGCCATTGGTACCTCCTCGGTATGGGCCGCAAGGCCTTTTGAGGTACTTCTTTTCCTTATAACTCCTTGTAACTCTCTCTCTCTCTCTCTCTCTCTCTCTCTCTCTCTCTCTCTCTCTCTCTCTCTCTCTATATATATATATATATATATATATATATATATATATATATATATATAATACTGTACACATAAGAGACTTAATTACATATGTATGACTTCTTTTTGTACCGTATTACTTCGAAATTTTTAATACAGTAAAATGATTAAATACTAATTAGGGGGGGGAGAATTTTAATAATTATATAAAGGTATTATTTATATATCTATTAAACATACTTACATTTACTTTTTTGGCGCCATAATGCATCTCGTATGCCAAATTTCATCTCCAATTTGGCGCCCAAAATATCGCTTCAATATAGCATGTGGTGAGAAGTTGGCAAATATTGTGATATAAATATATAGATACGTACGTTTATTAATACTTTGCTTGCATGTATGCTTGAAAGGTAGGTAAGAACCTATAACATTTGGACAAGTGTTTCTCTCTCTCTCTCTCTCTCTCTCTCTCTCTCTCTCTCTCTCTCTCTCTCTCTGTTATATAACATCATTAATATCGTATTCAATACCATCTTGTGCTTTTGTAAAAAGAAAAACAACAAATAATAAATGTATCGCAAGAGAAATCTGAAAAACTATTGACACTTAAATTACGAGTCCTTGTCTTGTAGTCGAGGAAACTACGTCATCTGTATATATATATGTATACACACACACGAGAGTGATGATTTAACATGTATACTAAAACAAATAGAGTAAGGAAAAGACGACGCACGCTAATTAATAGATTCTTTAGATAAGTGTTTCAGATAAGCTTGCTCCTTAAATTCGAGAATGTAGACGTCATCAACCTTGTGTGTGTGTGTGTGTGTGTGTCGTACATCTAATGAGTTTAGTGAAATCTGAGTGCGTGAGTGATACCATATCTTTTTCTCTTTAATGAACGAGTCATACTTTTAACTCATCTTTTGCACAAATACTCTCTACTAGTTTCTGTATATGTATGATGTATGTAACCGAAGCTCCAATGGCTTTTTGAATGCCAATAGTTAAGTATTGTGCGTCTGTAAAAAAAAAAAAAAAAAAAAAAAATAATATATATATATATATATATGCTTACTTACTCGTACATGAGATAACTTATCCCAAAAAGCTAGATTTAGATTTGACAAGCACACATTACATGAAATCTTATAATAGAATGAACTGTGTGTGTGTGTGTGTGTGTAACGCTTTATTTACTGTAGTTTTTATTGTAAATAATAATGGAGGTGTTACATTTTTATTCCGAAATAATCTTTTAAAGACGTATTAAATTTTTTTTTTCCTATTAAAATTATAACGGCTTTTCAATTCGGCCTTCGCGTT
This sequence comes from Bathynomus jamesi, assembly GCA_023014485.1. Taxonomy (NCBI): domain Eukaryota; kingdom Metazoa; phylum Arthropoda; class Malacostraca; order Isopoda; family Cirolanidae; genus Bathynomus; species Bathynomus jamesi. Next base: position 459,265 of record JAJOZX010003021.1, read on the forward strand.
TTTCCCTCCTCCCCCCTACCTCCCTCATTTTCACTATTGATACAGTTGTCATGGCAACTGGAATCATCTTAACTTTCTTGTGATAAGTTGGTTTATTTGTAGTGTGTGTATATTTTATTAAATTACATACTGAAATTTCATCTTAGACGTAAAACAAAGAGAGAGAGAGGTGTGTGTGTGTGTGTGTGTGTCAAGATATATTTGAATTTGTATATATATATATATATATGTATTTGAATTTGTTTCAATTTGTGTTTGTTATACAACCACCAGTTTGTCATTTTCTATTATTATACACGCGTTATGTAACAGGTAGATTATATGAACTTAAATGCACTAAGGTAATATATATATATATATATATATATATATATATATATATATATATATATATATATATATAGCAGATACCGACTGAGATTTATGTGCACAGTTAGAGTACACGGTGCCAGTATTATATAACTGTATTATACATGCGTTATGTAACGGGTAGAATATATGAACTTAAATGCACTAAGATAAAATATATATATATATATATATATAATTAATTATAGTTTAGAGGGAGCGAGGTTAAAGAGAGTAAGTAAGTTTACGTACTTGGGATCGACAGTGGCTGAGGACGGTGAGCTGGACACAGAAATAACACAGAGTGCAATCTGGTTGGAAAAATTGGAAGAAAGTTTCAGGGGTGCTGTGTGACCGAAGAATAGGCGCAAGGGTTAAGGGAAAGGTGTATAAGACTGTGGTAAGACCGGCTATGATGTATGGGGCTGAGTCTTGGGCTATAAAGAAAGATCATGAGAAAAGACTAGATGTAACGGAGATGAGAATGCTGAGATGGATGTGCGGAGTGACAAGGTTGGATAGAGTAAGGAATGAAAGGATAAGGGGCACAACAAAGGTTGGAGAAATCTCGAGGAAGATACAAGAAAGTAGACTGAAATGGTATGGACATGTGATGAGAGGGGACGAAGATTATGTGGGTAAGAGAACGATGAATATGGAGGTGCATGGCAGGAGAAAGAGAGGCAGACCGAAGCGAAGGTGGATGGAGAAGGTGAGGGACGATTTGAGGGAGAAGGGTTTGTCGGAGGAAGAAGCCCAGGACCGGGCTGTGTGGAGGAGGCTGGTCAGAAACGCCGACCCCGCATAGAGGCGGGAACGGGCGAAGAGGAAGAAGAAGAGAGGAGTTTAACCTCCTTCGCAACATCTAGGTCATATGACGGAGGGGACCTACAGCTTTACATGGGATCCGAACCACGGGTCGCTACGTAGTCTGGACGCAGCGGACGGTCTCCCATCCAACTACTACCCAGACCCAATGTCGCTTAACTTCGCTGATCAACGGAAAGCGGTGTTAGACATTGGCTACGACGTAGATAGATAGATAGATATAAAAAGCAGATACCGACTGAGATTTATGTGCACAGTTAAAGAGTACATGGTGCCAGTATTATGTCTGTATTACATAACTACGCGAGTTAATTATTAAGACCAGTAAATTCGCATTTCGGTTTTTTTTATTTTACGCTTTGTACATTCCACAAAAATTTAATGTAATTTACTAATAAGACTTTTTGTAACTTGGTAATTTTTACCCCAAAAGGAGGACGATTCCGTATTGAAAAGCATGTGTTCAGATAGAGACTTAACATTTAAGAGAATTTAAACGCTTATAGAATATTATTTAAAATATGTCGTATGTAAAATATGTCGTATGATTATAATCAGTAATTAATATTATGTTTTAGTTGAATTAACGTCATAGCAGTTTAAGTATGTAATATGTTTTCAAAGTGTATAAGAAAATCTTTATTAAGTATTATATTGCTATAAAAATATAAGAAAATCTCCTATTAATAAATGCTTATCTTAATGCAGAGTAACTTCGATATTTAAAATACCACAAATCATGTGTATTTCGGAAGAAACTTTAAGCGCTACTCCATATGTGTGTGATTCACAACAAATGTGTAGGTGTGAAATTAGCTCATATAATTAGAAAAGTTTCAGCGGGAATAAGGAAACATTTTAAATTATGTTTGCAAGAAGGGCTATTAATATAAGGAGGGCTTTTCAAGAGCTAGATGTATAATGATGAAGGGATGGTTGAAAATCTCAGATCTCTAGAGGGTCGGAGCAAAAGGTCAGATGTATGATAGTGGCAGCGAAATCGTTTTCATTTTCATGTTTTTAAGTTAGTTATTAAAAAGATGTTCTTAGAAATTACGAATAGTTCGTAAAATTTGTAAAAAGGTTTATCAGATATCAGACTACATTCTGTTCGATTACTTTTTAAAGATACCTTTAACCTTTGTACCTTTAACCTTTTGGTTAGCTTCCGCTCGAATTGTTCATTCTGACGAAGGTCAAGCTTTTCACTCCACCTTAGACCTACAGTTTAACGTAGAATCCGAACCACGCCCCATCAGCAGCCCAGCGTCTTAACCACTAGGCCACCAAGGCGTACCCATTTATCTACCAATCACTTTCTTTATTGTGTAGAAGGATGAACAGCTGGGTTTTGCTGCGCGCCGGCTGCCGTCGGGTCTCGAACCTGGGGCCGATAGTTTCGTAGTCAGCGACGCTAACCACTACACCACCGAGGCGCCCTCGGTTTTTTTAACATCACATTCGTTGAAGATCGTCTTCAAAGTGGGTGCTACTTTCAAACAAGATCTATTGCAGTAACTAAGCATCTTTTTACTAACGTAGCAAAGAAAAGAGCAAGACACTTTTCTCGTCAGCCATTCACTGTTTTTAAGCCAAGCCACAAACCTTCTATACCTTCCATGGAATAGTAGTTGTCCCTCCAATTCGACTATATTCTCACTTATTGCGCTGCTGAACCAAGAGCGATCAGATTCAGGAATTTTTTTCAGAATTTGAAGTTATCACGCTATCCCCAGAAATGTACACAAACGTACATATTTGGTGTATTGTTTTCTCAGCACAAACTAGAAAATGAGTAAGGCTCTATAAAAATTTACACAAGGTCCCTTCCAGTTTCGTGCATAAGAACACGCTTATTGTGGTGGTACCGTACATGGTATTTAAAGTATACTCTGACAGGTCCAGTCAGAACTGGAATTTTTCTCCAATTGTTTTGGTGTCAGTAAGATTCCAAAAACTGGAAAGAAAAACTGGATTATCGCTTTAATTGGGGTACGTCAATACTTCATTGACTTGACAAGTGCTTTTAAGGTAGATTAAATTAGGTCAATTCAAAGCAAGTTACTAGTGTCGATAAAATTCTTCTTGGATAAAATGTATAAACGTTCTTTAATTGTAGAAATGTTGCTTAGGCTTAGACAGAGAAAATTACTTTGTTGTAACATTTTGCAACCAGTCAAAATGATTAATCCAGAAATGTATACCAGAAATATAAGCATGGTTAGAATTATCGCATGCATGGTTGAATTAACCATTGAGATTGGTTGGAAATAGTTAGCATTGTTTGTTATACGAAGGATATTTATTTGTGTATAAAAACCTATTAAGTGATACGCTCCTAGGAAGAAATGGCTAAACGACAAAAGTTAAAAATGCCACAAAACGCAGTTAAACGTTGTACCAACTTCAAACTTTTTAACTTTTGAAGATATTTCGTCGTCGAATATCTTCAAGACGTTCAAAAGTTATTTCACTTTCAAATTGGTACAATTTTATAAAGCTTTTTCTGGCGTTTTTTTACCTTTGTCGCTTAGCCAGTTCTTCCTAGGACGGCTTCAAATAATAATAAAACAATTATACAATTCCTTCAAACCAGTCTTTTAAGGTAGGTTAGATTAGCATAAGTTAGTTTTTCAGTGTCGATGGTACGTCTTGTCGGCCAATTGGGTATAAGTCCCGCTTAATTAAGGTGTGTGGTTTTCCTTTTGAGGCTATCTGGGTATCATTTTAACAGTTGCAATCTCTTTTGCAGGTATGACATATGTTCTCTTTTGTGGCGAAGGCCTGTGTTAGTACAAGTAAATAGACTATCTCTACATTTTACTTGGTGTCGATACGTGAGCAAAAGGTAAGCATCAAACAATATTGAAATAAAACTTTTCAATATTTTACTTACTTTGAGAATTATGAACTCTTAAATAATTTGACAATCAACAATTGGTAAAGAAAAAAAAAGACCTTTGTCCAAACTATATGACTTTATTATAAAGCAGATGTGGTTGCCCCATTTTGATATTTGGTTCAAAGTGATAAACAAAAAAACAACAAAACAATACTCGTACCATATACATATACACACGCCTATAAAAATATGTAATTATATAAATGCTTATATGTAGGTATATTTATAAACATTCTTTCGTTTTGCAATTGAAGTTGTTCAGCAAAGAATAGTCAATTTATGTATTTTGCTCAGTCTTATTTGGGGGTTTGGTACAACACTTTTTCTCTTATTTAACGAAAAAATATATACATTTTATAAAAGGAATCCCAGATTGGGCCCAAGACATATTTATCTTGATATTAATTACTCTGTAAACACACACACACACACACACACACACGTACGTACGTTTCTCTCTCTCTGTATATATTCACATATAGTCATTCCACGGTGACGGTCTTCACAATATTTGAAGCAATTGTTTTAGGAAGCATTCATCTAAAAAGGTATAAGTATGAAAAGTAGGACAAACTGGCACGAGACATTGTGAAGTAATCTCTCGGGGTACATTTTGGCGCCATTTGTTCTAAAATATATTTTTTCAATTATTATACAGGGTGTCTCAAAAGTCAGTGTGTGCACACACACACACACACACACACACACACACACACACACACACATACATGATGCAAACCCACAAGGAAAAAGAAAAATGATTCCAAGGCCTTTCGTGTATTCAGAAGTACACCGTCATTCATTCATTTCACGTGTTTAATTGCGAAATTCATCCCATATATACAGTATATATATATAATTCCTATATAGGTACACAGGGACTTTTGAGACACCGTATATATATATATATATATATATATGTTACTGTGTAGATATATATATAGGCCTCCAAATTGCGTCCGTCACCGTATATGTATGTATGTATAGGCAACTGGGTATAAGTGAGGTAGAGTGTGGGGTAATTTTTTGCGAGTCGGAACACTAAAAATTTATATACAAATATCTAAAAACATTTTTGTAAAAAAAAAAAAAAAAAAAAAAAATGATGTGGGTCATGATTAGGTTAGATTACTTGAGGTTAGGCTAAACTAAGCTAGGCTGGATTAGCGAGTACCTCACTATTTAATGACTTAACAGAAAACAACCTTCGAGCTCTGAATTGCGTCTGAAATCTTTATCACGCCCTTCTCGGTTGGATGGCACTAAGGTTAGGTGTGTGTGTGTGCGCGCGCGCGCAAAATTGAACCCACCTGGAATCGAACGCAGGACCTCCTGAGTAAAAGTAAAAGACTATTTAACTCGTGTAGCATGATGGTTATCGCCCACAACTTCTAGCCTTTACTCAGAAGTTCCTGGGTTCGAATTCTGGTAGAGTTCATTTATCATTATGCAAAATCGTGCATGACCATATGCTGATACATATATATATACACACACGAACGATGGGCCAAGTGAGAACGCCCGCAAAAATGTTCTTTTCCATAGAAGGAGAAGAAAGCCGAAATCAAAGTTCAGAGTTTACGATATGGATGGACACTGCAATAACAGTAAACTGATGTTAACGCAGAGACTATAGTAAAACGTGCATACAGTTAATACGGGTCATTACTGTTAATAAAAGTTGATGATACAATTCAAAATCAACGTAAGAATCAGTAACATATTCACCAACGAATCAACCTCGAAAAATCTACCGCGTACTCTGATAGCAGCGTGTCAAACTCCGATTTCAGGGTCAACTCATCGACAAATATTTAAAGTTGATAATCAGTTTGATAAAAGCTGATGACATACGTTGAAATTAACGTTGACATTCGAGACACTTCAATCAATGAAAGAACCTTGAAATGTCAACATTGAAAAAACGCCACTGACGTCCATTTTTCAACCTGAAGTCAATGTTCACTTACCTTTTGTCTGTTACTCGAGTCTCTCTCTCTCTCTCTCTCTCTCTCTCTCTCTCTCATATATATATCAGCCGTACATCAAACCATGAGCTGTTCAAATCCGCACTCAGGACCATCAAAGCTGGTGTGTATATATATATATACTCAGTGTACAGTACTACAGTATTTAGTGTTTTTTTTAAATCTCTATATTTTACTATCGCTGTACAGTACTTTGTTTCATGTATTTTTGCTACTTGAGTACACAATATAATGGAATCTGTTCTATTTTGTCGGATAGACATGTTTATTTTAACGTGCTTCATTAATTTGTTATTTCTTGAATGCGACTTAAAAAAAGGTCCCGGGAAAAAGTCTCAATTAGCCGTACACTCTCACTTAGACGCACACCCCTGCACACCAATTAGTATGGTTTATGGAGAAGTTATTGTATATATTTTTTCCTCTGTGTAGGTTTGTATTATTATTATTTATTTTATATATATATATATAATGTACACACACACACACACACACACACACACTGTTTCGAAAGAGAAAAAGAGTGACTGCAAAATTAAGTAACTGTAAAGATAACAACATCAGAAAAATATTAAATGATGAACTGCAAAGTATCGATTTCGTCATACAGGAACTAATTGAGAAGCAAACAGAAAAAGACGACGACGACGCTATAGAAGCGATAAAGGCTAACTTAAAGTACTTCTATAATTTCGCAAGAAGAAAGTCGAAAAACCATGCGACTATCGGACCTTTAAAAAACGAGAACAGTGCTTTATCTGATGATCTAACAGAAGTGTCTGAAATATTAAGAGCTCAGTACGAATCATCTTTCAGTATCCCAAAAACTGACAAACTGATGTGCGATAGAAACGCGTTCTTTGAAGAACTACTACAAGGGGAAAGTATAACGGACTTCGACTTTACGACGGATGATATTACACAAGCCATAGGGAAACTAAAAACACACACAACGGCAGGACCGGATAAATGGAATGCCACACTGATCAAAAACTGAAAGAATGCAATCGCTGAGCCCCTATACTGGATATGGAGACGATCACTAGACACAGGAGAAATACCGGGCATCCTGAAGAGCGCGAACCTAGTCCCAATATATAAAGGAGGAGATCGATCCGAGGCCAAAAATTATAGGCCAGTGTCGCTTACATCTCATCTCTCTAAAATATTTGAAAGAATAGTTAGACAGAAAATCTGACCTTTTGGAAACTCAGAAAAAATTAAATGATAACCAACATGGGTTTCGGTCAGGCAGATCATGCCTGTCACAATTAATGGAACACCACAACAACATTATTGATATACTTGAAAGTAATGAAAACTCTGATGTACTATACACAAACTTTGCTAAAGCGTTTGACAAGTGTGACCATGGGATCATAATACATAAACTGAAATATATGGGAATAACAGGAAAAGTAGGGAAATGGATATATAATTTCCTTAGTGAGCGGCGGCAAGTTGTTACAGTACAAGGAGTATCTTCATCAGAAGTCCTCAGCTCAGTACCACAAGGAACAGTATTAACTCCACTACTCTTCATAATCATGTTATGACATAGATGAGGACGTTACCAGGTACAGCACAGTAACATCCTTTGCCGATAACACAAAGATCAGTAGAAAAATAAGAAACCCAGAAGATATAGGATCTCTACAAACCGACATAAACAGAATCTACAAGTGGACGGAAGACAACAATATGAAGTTTAACACCGAGAAATTTCAGCTGTTACGGTACGGAAGAAGAGAGGACCTAAAATCCATGTAATATTATACCCCAAATGGACAGGAAATTCAGGGAAATTCTAGAGCAAAAGATTTAGGGGTTGTAATGATAGATGATGCGAAATTTGAAACACAAAATAAGTTAGCAGTAAACAGAGCAAAGAGAATAACGGGACAGATATTGAGAACCTTTAAACGAAGGGATAGGAATGTAATGATTCCTCTACTGAAAACCCTGATCATACCCAAATTTGAATACTGCTCGATCCTAACATCCCCATATAAAAAAGAAGAGATTAGACAGCTGGAAGGGATCCAGAGAAGCTTCACAGCCAAGATCAAGGGGTGCAAAGAACTAAATTACTGGGAAAGGTTACGCGAACTAGACCTTTATTCACTGGAAAGGAGGAGAGGGATACACCATTATTTACACTTGGAAAGTAATGGAGAAACTAGTCCCTAATCTTACTCTGAACCCTATAACTCCTCAAACAACGGTGGAAAGTAGAAACGGTAGACTGTCGTATTCCCAAATTAAAGGCTAGACAGGGAACATCCTTAACCCTGAAAAAAATAGTTTTGTAGTGAGAGGACCAAAACTGTTTAATCAGTTGCCCAAAGACCTAAGAAACACGAAGGGAGTTGCAGTGGACATCTTGAAAAGAAGATTAGTCGTCTGGTTCAGAACAATCCCCGATGAGCCTGCCGTACTTGGCTATGTGAGGTGGAGAGCACAAGAAACTAACTCACTACTTCACCAGGCCAACTCGAGAGGAGGTGGCGACAAGCTTGACCTTCGCGAAATGAGGAATCATCGCGCGGAAGTTTTGTAAGATAAGGTATATAGGAGATAGGGTTCCTCCTAAAGAGACGTAGTTTAATATTCAAGATGAAGGTAAAGACGTAGAATACTGAAAGCATGTTTAATTTAAGTCCAGTCGACAACGTTTCGGGTTACCTCACCCATCATCAGGCTTATCAAAAAGAATAAACTAAAATTAATAAATAACACAAACATAAGCAAATGAAAATTGGTAAAACGTAAGCTAGCCAAAAATTAAAAGTTTTAAAAAGAAAAGGTATACCCTAAGAACAAAATAAAGGGGTGAGAAAATGTAATTAAAGGTATAAAGTTACAGTAAAATCAGATATAAATGGTAAGACCTAAGCTAATACCATCATAAAAAGATAAAAAATAAGTAAAAGAAAAAAATCAATATAAAATCAATAAAAGCTAAAAATCGATAAAAGCTAAAAAAAATCAGTAGAACGAGTAAAAACGCAGAAACGTACCTGTATCAGACACATGACCTAAAGAAACTAGACAGGACAGGAAAACAGTACAGAAGGAAAACTTGGTTGGTTGTAGGCTAATTAATATAGAGGGGGAAACAGTTAGAATCAAGATTAAGACTAGGGTTTAAATATTTTATACAAAGGAATTCATAAATACGGAAGGAGGATAAACAGTTAAAAGACTTTAATATTTTGAAATCATCTATAGTTACATTTACTTTGCAACTGATGGAGTGATTCCTAATGGCAGAGAATTCCTTCTTGGAGAGAACTTCTCCAGTTCTATGTCTAATACCCATGTGTGAACAGAATCTAGCCTGCAGCGAACGGACGTTGCTTCCAACATATGTCCCCTGGGAACACCCAGGGCAGTTAAATAAGTATACAACTGAATAACTCATCGCAGGGGGGATTCCGTCCTTACAACGAAAATATCTTACGAGGGTATTGCCATTAACAAATGCCACTTTAAAATCAGTATGACAATAAAACTTATTAAAAATTTTTAAGAGATGTTTCCTTAAATCAGAGTTAAAATTATATAAATCAGGTAAAATCAGAAATTTACGATTTTTAGGTACATCATATTTAGTGACAATTTTTGGAGCAAAAATCTTGTTTAAAAATTTACCCATGATTCCTTTGACAAATTCACGTGGAAAACCATTTTGCTCAAAAATGTTGACGACAAGAAATTCAAAATCGTTGGGCATTAAAATGTATCATAGCACACCGGACAAAAAATTAGTCACCCCTCTCAGAATGTACCTAATAACGTGTGACGGCGCCTCTGGCCTTGATAACCGCACGAATCCGGCGAGGCAGAGACTCTACGAGGTTGTGCATGTACTGAACATCGATTTGCTGCCACTCGTTCATCAGCCGGTCCCGAAGTTCCGCCAGAGTCCGTGGGTGTCTATTCCTGCGCTTCACTTTCTGTTTCCAGCCTGAACAACACCTTCGACGCATTCAGGATTAAAGGCTTCATTGGACCTGCGATGTACTCGTCGCCTCCCATCATTGGAGAACAAACAAAAAGGGGACTCATCGGACCAAATTACACGTTTCCAATCTGCCGCAGTCCGGTTTTTGTGCCTCTGAGCCCATTTATAACGTGCCAATTTGTGACTTGCTGTTAACAGCGGCCTCTTCCGTGGTACCCTGCTCCAGATGTCCATCGCATGCAGTTCTCGTCGCAATGTCCGTTCGGAAATTGGTCGCTGGAGAACCTCATTGGTTTCTTGGAGCAATTGTTCTCTGGTTTGAAAACGATTTGCAGTTACTAGACAAGAAACATGGCGACGGCCCCTATTGTCGAGAATTGTTTTCCGGCCACAGTTACGCCGTCGATTGTCAGTTGATTGCGAACTACACTACTCTTTGTAAACTCGCTGGACAGTACGCGTTGACGCACCAACAAATTGGGCTACTTCAGACATTTTGTGTCCGTGGGCTCTGCCAAACACGATGGCTCCTTTTTGCCACTGAGTAACGTCTGCCTCACGACCCATTTTGCAGACTATATCCAACACACACTTTGTTCTTCACCACCTCACGAAACAGATCTGATCCTGTGTGCTACGTCACCGCTACTTGTCACTTACCAATGCTACATCAGCGCCCTCTGTGTGACCTTGAACTTCCTACTATCGGTGCTATTAGGGGTGACTAATTTTTTGTCCGGTGTGCTTAGTTTGAACATATATTTGTAAGCCCTGTGGGCAAGAGTACATATTGAACTTAACTTAGTTAAAATCACAAAAACTATAAAAATTCAATCCCAGTCCAGTGAATGTAGGCTTTCGATAAGTGGAAGTAGACAATCCCAAACTCCTCCTTGAAAGTAGTACGTCAAGAAAAGGAATGGAGCCATCCACCTTCTCCTGCGTAAAAGTAATATTGGGGGTGGAGAGCGTTTAAAAAGCCCCAAAACTGTTTTGGCAGCTTAGATTTTACCAAGTTTCATTTGCTTATGTTTGTGTTATTTATTAATTTTAGTTTATTTTTTTTAAGTCTGATGATGGGTGAGGTAACCCGAAACGTTGTCGATTGGACTTAAACGTGCTTTCAGTATTCTACGTCTTTACCTTCATCTTGAATAAATAAATATATATATATATAATATATATATATATATATATATATATATATATATATATATATATATATATATATATATAGGGGTTGGAAAAAATAATATGAACACCTTGATAAATGGCGGTTTTTATTCTTAATATGGAGTTGGTCCTCCTTCAGCGGCAATAACAGCTGCAATGCGTCAGGGAATTGATTCATACAGCTTTTGGACAGTGGCTAGAGGAATCCTGAGCCATTCTTCGAGCAAACCCTGCTCCAGTTCCTCCAAAGACGCCGGCGGTGGGAATCGGCTTCTGACCTGCTGCTCCAACTGACACCACAGATGCTCGATAATGTTAAGATCCGGGGATTGTGGAGGCCAATCCAAGCGTTCTACTTCACTAACATGCTCTTCAAACCAGTTTTTAACGACCCCAGCGGTGTGGATTGGTGCATTATCATCCTGGAAGACGGCGCCGCCATTGGGAAACAGCGTTTGGACCATGGGATGGACCTGGTCGTTAACCCTACCGTGCAGTACTACAGCTGGGCCAAGAGTATTCCACGATATTGCTGCCCAAACCATCACAGATCCGCCTCCATGCTTAACGGTTGGGGTCAGGCAGTCGGGGTCATAAGCATCTTTAGGCTGTCTCCAGACGTAAACTCGACCGGAACATGGAAATAGCGTAAAGGAGGATTCGTCGGAGTAGACTACATTCTTCCACCGGTCCATTGACCAATTCTTATGGTCATTACACCATTTTCTGCGCCGCTCAATGTTGATGTGCGAAAGGAAGGGTTTGGCAATTGCAGCCCTCCCATGGTATCCAGCTCCATGGAGCTCGCGACGTACAGTTCTGGTCGATACCGGGCTTGCAAGATGCTGGTTAAGCTCTGCAGTCACTTTTGGAGCTGTGGTCTTATGGTTCTTTGTCACAATGCGCTTTAGCACCCGGCGGTCTCAATCACACAGCTTCTTCTTGCGTCCACTATTGCATTTGTCGGTGCTTGTCTTTCCATGGTTTTGGTATGCAGACATGACCATAGAGACAGTTCCTCTGGATACATTGAACATCTGAGCGGTTTTCGTCACCGATGCACCAGCCATCCGCGCTCCGACAATTTGCCCTCTTTGGAAGTCTGACAGGTCTTTCATAACTGCTAATTCATAATTCACCCAGATCTGTAAAAACAACGTGAGGGTTATAACATGACGTATACACTCTGTTACGCATTTAAATAGGTTTGCCAGTCATTTGACCGTTTACTTTGTGTCTGAGCAGTCCGTAAAGATAACCGGTGAAATCGGCGGGTGTTCATATTATTTTGTCTAACCCCTGTATATATATATATATATATTTATATATATTATATATATATATATATATATATATATATATATATATATATATATATATATAACCAAAGATTTTATATATATATATATATAAAAATAATGTAACGTCATGCTTTTATACATAACTTAATATATGTCAGAAGGAAACTTTAAAAAGATAGCTAATCAGTGAATAGGATGTAGGGAAGATAAGTGAGCTCCATCTCCCCTTGATTTCCATTGATTTTTAGGCCTCGTCAACGCTTTTGACTATCTTCAAGCATTTCTAGACACCTCAGATTTAACCTATTTGTATAAATGTGCCTCATTAATATTTATGACTGCATTAATTCAAGTATGGGATATATATATATATATATATATATATAACCTTGGCTCCCCTTGGTTTTCTTTCCGCCCGAATTATTCATTCGGACGAAAGTCAAGCTTGTTGCTCTACCTTAGACCTACAGTCAGTTTAACGTGGAATCCTAACCACGCCCCATCCATTTCAAGGAGCATTGCAAAAATGCTTAAACTTAGAAATGTAGGCCCTAAACAGGTTAGGTCAGGTTTTATTAACTCTGAGTCATACTCTTGTTCTTCCTCATATAACATACTGTACCTTTGTATGGGGAAATTTTGCTAACAACGCTTTAAACAGTATCTTTGTCATCTAAAAACGAGCAATAAGTTTATTATCTGATGCTGATTTCCATGATCATTCTTGTGCATTATTTAAAGAATTAAAACTACTAAAGCTCAAGGCTGTAATCAAAATGGCACATTTACAAAGATGAAAAAATGTTTCGAAAAACATTGGGGGAAGGGGACTAATTAAATGAAAATAAATGGATGAACTTTGTCTACAAAACATACGTAATTCTTCGTTCAACACCATTAATTTGCTTTTTCCTCATTTGTCAACTTTTTTCGCTCCACACCTTCTCGCCGAAGTGTCACACCAAACGTAAATGTTAGTTATACCCTACATTCAGCTTCAAATCAAGAGTTTATTGCATTTTTAATGCATAACATTACATTGTTCCCCCATGTTTTCATATTTTGATTTGCTCGTATCCTACAGTACACCTCTTCCCAGTGACACCTCAAACACGAAATATCTCTCAGCTCGCATTTTGATTCACTACAAAAGCAAATGCTGACTTTCCCTCCTCTCAACCACAAGAATTCAACTGCTGTTTGTAATCACTTTCAACAGTCTCCCTTTTATACCTGTCACCTACACCTGTAATTGCTATTCTCCTTTTGAGTCAATTAGTATCTCTCTTACACACACACACACACACACACACACACACACACACACACACACACACCATTCATTATTTCGAGTCTGCTTCTATTAATTTTCATAGTTACTCGGTGTTTCTCGTCATTTGATCGATGCAAAAACTCTAAAATTTAATTCTTTCCAAATTTTTGTTCATCAATATAAATATTTTCGCTTATATACTTTACTCAAAGGATGTCTAAAACGTTCTGTAGAGAAATCCTTTTCCCATTTTCGCCACATCCAATGAAAGCAAGTGTGTTTATTGTACGTTCTCACGTCTTAACCCAAAGGTCGATCTGCGGAATCAATCTGTCATCGGAACTGAGGCGAAAACTGTTGCCACAAAACTGAGCAAATGCAAGTGATAAGGTTGATACTGAAAATAGCGTTTCTTTAAAGTATTTTAATTTAAAATTGTTATATATATATATATATATATATATATACATATACATTCAACTGCAAAGAACACGCAGTATAAATAACGTAAAGAACGACGCTTGTATAGGAGATATTCCGCGCAAGACGAGAGAGAGAAAACGGAACAAATGAAAAAATGAAGTAACCACCTGGGAATCGAACCCGGGATCTTCCGATTGCCGGTCAGACGCGATACCATTACACCATGGACTTCACTCTTCCAAATGCCGTAATTCTTCTACATACTCGCAGAAACCAATGCCCCAAGGGGGCACCTCCCGCATGCCGTAACATTATATACATTCAACTGCCCCCTTGGGGCATTGGTTTCTGCGAGTATGTAGAAGAATTACGGCATTTGGAAGAGTGAAGTCCATGGTGTAATGGTATCGCGTCTGACCGGCAATCGGAAGATCCCGGGTTCGATTCCCAGGTGGTTACTTCATTTTTTCATTTGTTCCGTTTTCTCTCTCTCGTCTTGCGCGGAATATCTCCTATACAAGCGTCGTTCTTTACGTTATTTATACTGCGTGTTCTTTGCAGTTGAATGTATATAATGTTACGGCATGCGGGAGGTGCCCCCTTGGGGCATTGGTTTCTGCGAGTATGTAGAAGAATTACGGCATTTGGAAGAGTGAAGTCCATGGTGTAATGGTATCGCGTCTGACCGGCAATCGGAAGATCCCGGGTTCGATTCCCAGGTGGTTACTTCATTTTTTCATTTGTTCCGTTTTCTCTCTCTCGTCTTGCGCGGAATATCTCCTATACAAGCGTCGTTCTTTACGTTATTTATACTGCGTGTTCTTTGCAGTTGAATGTATATAATGTTACGGCATGCGGGAGGTGCCCCCTTGGGGCATTGGTTTCTGCGAGTATGTAGAAGAATTACGGCATTTGGAAGAGTGAAGTCCATGGTGTAATGGTATCGCGTCTGACCGGCAATCGGAAGATCCCGGGTTCGATTCCCAGGTGGTTACTTCATTTTTTCATTTGTTCCGTTTTCTCTCTCTCGTCTTGCGCGGAATATCTCCTATACAAGCGTCGTTCTTTACGTTATATATATATATATATATATGATAATTTTTGTCTGTCTGTTCTGTGTTCGCGCCTAAACGGCCAGGGTAATCTGCGCCATATTTAATAAACACATTATGGAAGAATGAGGGAGGGTTTTAGTAACACGCTCGCCCCTCCCAGTTTCTCCTACCCTTAGGTTGTATTTCAGAGGGCTTTTGCTGCACAAGGTGCAGCGGGCGTTTTACAGTATATATATATATATATATATATATATAATATATATATATATATATATATATATATATATATATATATATATATATATATATATATATATATATATATATATGTATGTATGTACACTGGTGCGGTATAAGTCAGTTTACCGAGAATAATGGAATCACCTTGTGAAGAATATTTATTACAGAAATTGTTCAAAGTGTCCTCCATCATGTTCAATGCACACGTTGCATCTTTGAACCACTGAACAACAAAAAAATTGAGGGGTCGCGCGTCTTAAGGTACCTAAGCGCCAAAATTAAAATTCGTCAGAAATCGCTTCCAAAGTTCAGCAATATTCTGGCAATAGTATCTCTGTTATTAATTGAGCTAGAACGTTCATTTTTGGCTAAATTAGAGTTCTAAGTATGCTAATGAAGATGTTGATGAGTTTTTGGAATAGATTTTCATATTTTATATATATATATATACTTTTTTAATTTGATTTTCTTATTATGCCGAACTTTGGGTGAACTTTTGGCTGGCGATAGAGGTGAAAAAATTAGTTCGCTTCATAAGGTTTTCAATCATACTTCTAGTGTCGTAAGGTCATTATAACCCAAACCACGCGATAGAGGAAGGGTGAAAATAGTGATATCCATCAAAAACACGTTTTCGCCTGTGGTGGCGTTTAGGTACCTTAAGACGCGCGACCCCTCAAATAGGGCAGCATAGTTCTTTGTTATTATTCAACGTCTCGAACTCTTGTCGTATCAAAGTCATCGTGTGATCGAAGTCCCGAGGTTTCTGGCCGATGACTCTATCTTTGATTATATCCCACATTGAATAATGTAATTTTTCTACGTCACCTTCGTTCGATATTTCCTCGCATATCTTTGTGTCATCCGCGGAACATGATACCGTCATTAATATTTGCATCAATGTCTGTAATCATTATTATGAACAGCAAAAGAGCTAATACTGTACCTCGTGGGACAGAGCTCATGACTTCTGAGACTCTGATTTAGCTCCATGTACTACCACTCTTTGTGTTCTTTGAGTCACAGTAATTCCTGTATTCTTAAGTTTGTGTGCTATAATAATTCCATGATCACATTTATGCAAGGCTTTAGCGAAGTGAGTATAATTATTATATTACATCTATGTTTTGTCCTCAACACAATGTTCCCGATATTTTCTCCTGGTGGTCTAATAACTATGATAGGCATGATCTTCCAGCCCTGAAGTTGTGTTGATTTGGGTTGTGCAAGTCTTTTTCTTGTAGGTAGTAAGTAGTTTTACCTCTAATTATATGTTCAAAGCATTGGTCGATAATTCTTGGGCATTGCTCTGTTACCACCTTTAAATAAGGGGGCAATATATAGACGTAATGATAATTGGATTTTGTTGTAGTGTTTATCGATCCCCATTTTCTCTCGTAAAAAAATGTGAAAGTACTCGTATTAAAAAAAAAAAAAAAATAGCCTTAAAATACAGTGTGTCTCATAAGTTTTTATCGGTTTGATTTACATGAATGTATAAAAAGAATTATAATAATGTTGGTCACGTGACAATAAAATCCACACTAATAGACGGAATTTATTTCCACAACAGTTTCGATGCCCACTGGCATCCTCTTCGGGTGGATACAGAAAAACGAAATTATTTTTTAATGTTGGTCACATTTTCTTATCTCGATTTAGGAAATTTTTATGACGGACACTGACGAAGTTTTAAAAAAAATTCCTTTCACTAAGAAACTGTTTCAGATTCACGTGCTTCGCAAATTGCGTGTCCAGCCGTATCAGTGTTTGAATTGGGGATTTCCTGTCTTTGGCCTCGCTTCGTTACATATATATTGAAATTATTATATTAAATAAGAGTTGTTGTTTGTTTGTTTTTATCAGGAAACCTATTCATTGGGTTTTAAGTCATTTTAGTTTCTTGGAAGTCAATCATTTTGTAATAACTTTACCAGTGTCCAGTCCATTCCTAGGGAAATAACTGTTCGTTCATATCTCTATCTTCGTCATCCCATTTTTTCTCTCTCTCAAATATATATTTTTAAAGAAACCAAAATAGGGTGGACCATAAGTCGCTTTACCTTCGTATTATAACGAAACTCACTTCGGTAAATCGACTTATGGTTCACCCTATATTTAGACATATTGATGAAAATAACTTTATTTCAGGAAAGATAAAATGTATGATAACCTTATTCCTGTCCACTTCTCGTCCACTTCTCGTTCACGTAGCGATCTCCTCTTGTTGGGGTTAATTTTTTTGCGAGGTAACACTTTTGGTACCTCGGAACATAAAAAAATTATATAAAGATGTAAAATTTTTAATGTGTGTGTGTGTTTAGATGTTAGTTCTGACTGGGTTAGGTTACGCGGATCACCTGAAGATCAGGGCCCCCCCAGCCTTCTTTAGTTAGCTTTATAAGGCTAACAGCGAAAATATCACGACTTAACCTAACCAATTGTCAAGGGCGTACAGTTGACCTAACGATTGGTTAGGTTAGGTCGTGATATTTTCGTTAGTTAGCTTTATAAGGCTAACTAGAGAAGGCTGGGGGCCCTGATCTTCAGGTGATCCGGTTACAGTGACCTAGAGATGGAACCCGGTTTTGAAAAACCGGTTTTTAACCGGTGCTGAAAATTTTTAATCATTACCGAAACCGACGATAAAAACCGGTTTTCATATTTTTGCGCAAGTCTCCGATCACTTTGGTCCATTTTCTATGAAACAACGTTTCCAAACGTTTAAAAACATAATAATTACGTTTTGCATCGTTTCGTATCGTTTTTTGTTTGTTTATAAGTGTGAATAATTGATGCTTCAGTCTTGAATGTTATGTGCATGATTGCACATTGATCAGTTAAGATTCTAAGATTTAATACTCCATCATGTCAAAGAAATCAAATGCTTGGTATCATTTCACTCGTAAGAATAAAGAAGAAGCAGTGTGTGTGACATGTCACAAAGTTTTAAAGTGTTGTGGAGGTTCTACTTCAAGTTTATCATCCCACATGAAAAATATTCATCGACCAGATTAATCAGCCATTGAAGAAACAAAGAACAGTGGAAGAGTTTGTGCAAAAAAAAAAGTCCATAGAAGAGGAAATTTCGAAACTTGCGTGTGTAGATGGACTGAGTTTGCAATCAATTGCTAAAAGTGAATTCATTCAAGAAAGCCTAAGAAAGATAAAATACGACAAGCCTCATCCAACTTCCCATAATGGTGTCAGAAAAATGGTGCTTAGTTTTTATGAGAAAAAGAAACATGAATTGGTCAACTACTTCAAGAATCAGGTGAGACAAGGAATCCGCTATTCATTAACTATGGATGAGTATACATCTTTGCAAAACCAAAGATATATTAATGTTCATGATGAAAATCAACATTGGTCTCTTGGTCTCATGAAAATAAATGGTTCTCTCGATAGCACCAAAACTATTGCAATCGTTAGGAAAAGATTGGAAGACTTTGGCTTGGACCTAGATAAGCATATCGTGGGTTGCACCACCGACGATGCCTCAGTAATGGTCAAATTTGGAAGAGAAATAGTACCTGATCACCAGCAATGCATTGCACATGCTATACATCTCGCGGTTTCGGATATCTTGTATTTAAAAACTGCTGAAAATTCAGTTGAAGGGGAAAGTGACCCTACCCCTGAAGATGAAGCCATCGAAGAAGCTGAACACTCTGCACATGAGTTAAGCGAAGATGAGTGTGAAATTTTATGCACTGATACAATTTTTGAGTCCGACATAGATGACGTAATTGTCTTCCAAAATTTCGAGAAGATTACTTAAAAGTAATAAATAAGGTGAGAAAAATCTGCCGCATATTTCGAGTCTCCTTTGAAAAATGAGAGTGCAGGATTTTGTCAAAGATGAATTTAATGGAAAGGAAATGAAGCTTATCCTTGACTGTAGAACGAGGTGGAACAGTCTTTTGGCCATGATAGAAAGATTTTTGAAACTCAAAAATTGCATTCCAAAGGCCCTCAGAGTGATACGCTCAACAGAGACGATTTCAGATGAAGAATGGAATACTCTAAAGAGCCTCTTTGACACGCTTCGTCCACTGGAAATTGTTTTAAAGGGACTCTGTTCCGAAGATGCAAATTTGCTCAAAGCTGAATCTTCCATGAAGTTCATTTTGGATAAATTTGAAAGCAAAAACAATCCTTTAGCTTTTGAGCTACGTCAGTGTCTCATTGATCGCTACTCATCGAGAAGACACAAAGAAGCTGTCGCTTTGCTGAGTTTTCTCCACAATCCCGAGGTCTTGAAAAATGAATCATCAGCACCATTCCTCTTTCCTTCAAGACAAGCACTTAAGAAGTATGCGGAGCATACATTTAAGAGGCTTTTTCCAGAAGCTTGCCAGATTTCAGAAACAGACGACCAAGTCCAATCAATTGCTTCGAAACTTGAAGATTCACAATGCAGCTCAGGTCGTGAAGTAAATGATGACGATCAACTTATGAACGAGTACATGTGTGAGATGAACAAACTGAAAATGAAACCCAAGAAAGATTCTTCTGAGACCTTTGACGTAAACAATGAATTCAAATATTTTGAAGCTACTTTGAATAGAAGCGAAAATTTGGATCGAATGTACGAGGCGTTGCTTACAATAAAAGCCACCAGCGTTATTCGTCACAAAGATTCGATCAAGAATGTCAGATCAGACACTTAATGCTCTTTGTTTTCTCAAGTGTTATTTCAAAAATCAAGTTCGATAATAAACTTTTTAATTCAAATGTTACACATAATTGATTGAATCAATTAAAACCTTATTTCTGTTTAATATTTTGATCATTTACCTCCCTAAAAAGCATACAGAATCCCATCGGTGAAAACCGGTAAAAACCGGCTTTAAGAATATAGCGACGGTGAAAACCGGTTTTACACTTTTCGGTTATTTTCCATCCCTAGGTTACACTAAGTTAGGTTAGTTAAGGTTTGGTCAAATTTAATCAGGTTAGGCTACATTAGCAAGTACCTCACTATTTAATAACTTAAAACATCGTTTGATCCGTCAGTTGCACCCGAAATACTTATGCCCTTCTTAGTACGAGGACACCGAGGTGTGTGTGTGTGTGTGTGTGTGTGTGTGTGTAGCAAAAGTAAAAGCAAATATGGTCCTTTTCCCAAAACCTTAAACATAGGTCCCCAGTATCCTTTGGTATCAATTTAGCAAATGAAGTGTCTTAGACTTCAGTATATCTCGTCTAAAAGGGGGGGGAAAAAAAAGATGCAGATATAGGGGGACTCTGAAATACTGTGATGGCGCTGAAATCCGCAATATCAATTCTATGGCTTGTGAGATTAGGTAATTGACAACGAACTCTGTTCCTAGTTTGAACCATAACGAAAGATATCACGTATAGAGGCTGTAGATATAAAAATTGTCGTTCGAATGATAAATTGATAATCCTAGCCATCATTCAGAGTGTTAGTTTGAGAAAGTAGAACATAAATTTAAAATTTGAGAGTAGATTTAAAAGCGCAGCGGTAGTGAAGGCTGGATCAAAAGACATGGATCAGAGAAGTAAGGTGTGTCGGCTCGGAGGAAATCATTTTGGTCTTGATGGGTTATCTGACAAGATAATGCCCAGCGTGACCATATGGTCACGTACAGTTTCCTTTATTTTAAAGCTAAATACAAGAAAAAATTTGGGTCGTAATGGGTATTAAAGATAAGATAGGAGTTAGTTTTGTGGTTGATGAGTTACGAAGCATGCGTGCTGGTACGTTAGAAAGTCTAGAAGAGCTAGTGCGTTTAATTAATTTTAATATTTGCGGGGTTTTCAATGGAAATGAAACTTTGGTAGAAGCAGCCGCGAGGAAACTGGAAGCTCCAGGATTGAAGACTGACGTAAGTGGTGCTTTAAAGGCACTTCTTTCTGATACCAGATCGTTAAGAAACAAACTAGCTTAATTTTTGCCTTAGTAAGTATACTTAAATATGATCTAATCATCAGAAAAAATTGGATGCACACCAGCATAAGTCGGGATTTAGACGTTTTATAAAGATACTGTACAACTGTACAGTTCAAAGCGAAGAGGAAACCGTTCTTTATGTTTCGGAATAGTAAATATTAATCATGGGCTTCTGAGTACACGTACAATTAGAGTGTCTGGCGCTCTTAATACAGTAGGAAAGGCAACGCTCATCTTTGCAAGTTGATCCCAAAGACTCTCTTCAGGATATTTCTATTAATGCTTCCACTTGTACTTCACCAGTTAATGATGCATTAATAATCTTCAGGTACTTCCGTAAGTTATTTCTCATTACTCCTGTAGCTCTAATTATGACAGGTATTGTCCCTATTGCATTTGAGGCTCCAAGTTCTTTTCAGGTCATTCTTAAGATCTTGATATTTTGTAACTTTCTCCCCCTCTTCCCTGTTAATTTCATAATCATTTGGGCAAAGCTTCACTATCCAGACAGTGCTCAGAGACAGAGGCCATAACAGCTTGATAATATGTTAAATTAGGTTAGATTAGGGTTGGTTACTGGTTAGGTTTGGTTAATAATTAGGGCCCTATGGACTCTAAACACTGTCTGGATAGTAAAGTTTTACCATTATTTGGTACACCCGCTTATTTATTATCCGAGATGTTTTATTATGATTTTCCCAATATGACTATGTATGGTTTTATTGTTTTCTATGGCTGTTCGGGTGGACATATGGTATCGTGGAAAATGGTCAGAGTGTATGGTGCATATAATGCTACATGACATCGCGGAATTACTCGTAGATGTAGATATTTATAGGTAACTGGGTCGTATAACTAATTGGTGGTTAGCTCTATTTGTGGGGAATCTTTAATTGTGGCAGAATTAATTGAGAGGTAAAAAGAGTCGTTGTTGAAGGATTGTTCAATTTTATTGAAAACTACTTTTTAAGCTCATTTGGTAGATGAATCCACGTTTGACCACGAAAAAAAATTTAATCTCGGAACTCTGCGTAAGCGAAAAACTAGGCCCCTAGGGACTAGTGACTATAATTTTAATAGCGACGTTCATGTAGAGCAGGGGTTCCCAAATTGGTGTTCCGCGGAACACTTGTATATCGTGAGAAGTGTTCCGCGGAACACAATTTAGGAACCCCTGATGTAGAGGAATCTGTTCATATATTACAAGTGAAAGATTTTTGTCAGGCTGATTTTCACGGACGAAACGAGAGTCTCGTTCAAACAAAGATGTCTGATAGCGATAACACTGAGGGGATTTGGAATTTCTTAAAAAAAATCAGTTCATAGTTAGTCGAAGTACTTTCACTCATTTTAGGAATGAGTTCATTTGCTCTAATACTGATATAAAGTGGTTCAACAAAGAAATTAGCACGGCTATAAAGGAGAGAAATAGTATATGCAAATTAATGAAAATGAAGTGAAATTATCGACATGATAAATATTTTATAGACTTCCGTAGGAAAGTGCAAAGATCAATTACGGAAGCAAAACGCCAAAAAATAGTCAGGGTCGAGTCTCTTAAGTAAAATTAATCCGAAAGAATTATTCGCTCATGTAAATAGTAGAAAGCTTATTAAGGATAGTAGAGGTCCACTTAAGGATCATGATAGGGTTCTTTACTTTCACAATAACGATGTAGCGAGTGTACTAAATAACTTCTACACCCCCAAATTTCACTCGGGAGGACACTAACGTTGCTTCTAAAGAGGTGTCCCACTTTCCGAGAACCAGAATTCATTTTAGATGAAATTTAGTTTGCTGAGGGAGACTTTAAAGATAATTTGCAAACCTTCAAGGCTGAGAAGTGTAAGGTTATTCATGTAGGGTCTAGGAATCCTCGAGCAACTTATTCTATGCTAGGTCAGGATTTAGCTTACTCGTAGAAAGTCTGAGGACTTTGAAATCAGCGATTTTATTTTCTAGGCAGTTTATATAGAAGTAGAGATAAGAGCACTTAAGATTTTTTAGGCCAGTGGTCCGCAACTTGGGGTCCGCGAATGAATTTCAGGGGTCCTCATAAGACAAGGGATATATTCTAATTCACACAAGAAGGGGTCCTCAAAAATAATCCATATTCTTCTATGGGTTCACAAGTGAGAAAAAGGTTGTGAACCACTGCTTTAGTCTATATTGGGCGACAGTTCCGTTTTGAAGATAAGATAATTATTGTATTTCTTTACAAATCATTACTTACACATTTTCACGAGAATCGGAGAACCATGAAGGTATTTTCCTTTGTTCGTCGCGAATTATACGAGTGTAGTTGAGAGGATTTAAGTTTATTTTTCCTAGAGAAACTCGGATTTCGAAGCAAGTTTATTAAAAGGTTTTTAAAATAACAACATAAATTACATCAAACTTTTTACATTAGAATGACAATCCAACCCCGTAATAATTGTTACAAACTATAGAACCAAAAAGAATATAAAACTAACTTCTTTTCATACGAAGTAGTATGAACGCATCGAATAAACTTCCGCAAGTACTAAATAGTACTTTCAGAGATATAAAAAAAAACTAGACGATGGGCTTGAACACATTGGTTTAATGGACGTATGTATTGTTTTTCATGCCTGTGCTTCTGCGTAAGTTTTAATTTTCTACACTTTCCAGCATGATTTCTCTCTGCATATTCTCATTGATGTGAAACGTTTTTTTCTTATTTTGAAATCCGCCCTTTTGGGCGAAGGAATGAGAGGAGGGAAGAGACGGTCTTGCTGTTTTTGTCTTCTCTGAATGGGTGCGTGTACAATGGCATAGGAATAATATGATATAGGTTGTCAGCCTCTTCCCCCCACTCTCTCTCTCTCTCTCTCTGTATATATATATATATATAAATTTGTCCTTTATTCCCTCTTCTCTGAGGCTTCTTATGTATCTCTTTTCACTGATTTTAGATACATTAAAAAAAGAGTTTTTTAAAAATGAACTTAATGTAATGATTTCCTTCATTAAAAAATATAAGAAAAAATCAAGGATCATTTTGAAAGTTAAAAAACAAGTTCTTTTTTTTCCCATCTTTTTCCTCGCCCATTGTCTGATCTAAAGGGGCTTTGTCTATGCCTAATTATTAAATGATAAATACTTTATTGTGATATAACTTATAATGTTCGCAAAGTTAGTTATCAATTAGGGCAATTTACGATAAGTTTTTATTTTGTATTATACGAAGTTTTACGTTTATGAATGGTGTATATATATATATATATATTATATATATATATATAATATATATATATATATATATATATATATATATGAGGCCTATATATGCGAAGATTGTATACACCAGTCGATCAGGGAATTACTCCGGAGGGGATGTCAGGCAAGAGACAAAAAATGCTGGAACTCCTTTTTCTCCTGTCACTGTCCTCCTTAGCTGATCTTTTTCTGTCTCATCTACTCTGTGAGCATTCCAGCATGCTCTCAAACACGGTTCTCCCTCTACTCTTCATTACATATGTATGCATTTTACACACAACACAATCTTTCCAAAATTAAAAAACCAAAAAAAAAAGATAGCATCGTGAGCCTCGGAGACCTTGATTTTGGTTCTCTCTCTCTTATAAAGGGGGCATTTTTGCGGACACCCGCCCTTGGCCCCTCCTTTCTAATAAAAAAAAAAAATTTTTTTCGCAAGGGGATATTTGAACCCTTTTATCATAAATTTTTTACATGAATCATTGCTCCAATTTGCTTCAACGAAATTAAGTTCATATATCAAACTCGCATACGTTGAACAAGATAACTCGTTTTTTAATTATACCTTTAACTAAAGGTAAGTAATCGTATACACAAACAAACAGGTGATGACAAACCGCTTAAAAAAAAAAAAAAAAAAATCGAAATATATTGATGGATAACGGTATAAGTACTTCATCAATTTTATCTGATATAAGTGTTTTGTTAGCAAAGGAAATTGAGGAAATAAAGATTAAATGCTGAAGGACTGTCATTTTCGGCATGGATTTCGCGTTAGTTAGATAAATGATATGTTTTGGTCTACCTCCCTTAAAGATGCAGATTAATAACCGAAGCCCTGAATGGATCAGACTTCTACCGGGATAAACAAGCTAAGTGAGTAATTAAAAGTAGGAAGCCAGCCCGGAACAATACCTTAAAAGCCTATTTTAACACATTTTTATGAGCGGATTTTTTGGTCGCAAAATAGTCGATAAGTGGCAAAAATGATTCACACGCGAAGAATATTGCAATTATCGACTATATATATTAATAAAGTATTAAATTCTTTGACACGAGTATTATTTTAAAATAAAAA
>JAJOZX010003021.1:490000-527500 GCA_023014485.1 Bathynomus jamesi
AGTTTATACAACGGTGCCATCTAGTGTATGATTTCTATATGTGCATAGCGTAATTGCTGAACTAGTTTATACCCGTATATTCTCCTCTTTCCTGTAAAATTTCCTCGGCTACTTTTCCAAAATTTCCTCGGCTACTTTTCCAGGGTCAAGGTATTTTCTTCAACCTTCCTCTGTGGCGGGGAGTGAACGGAGGTTGGGGAGGGAACCTTATATATTTCTATCCAGTTTTCTGCTACTGCTAAAATAATTAAAAAATGCACTAGTTTAATAACGGTCCCCGAGTTGACCGTTCGAAAGGTCTTTGAGGCCTCCTCTTGTCCTTGTAACACACGCGCGCATTCTCTCTCTCTCTCTCTCTCTCTCTCTCTCTCTCTCTCTCTCTCTCTCTCTCATATAAAATACACAGAGGATTGTCAAAAGTAAAGAGACGTCTTTGGTTTTTCCGGAGTTTTAGATTTGATAATAAAAATCAGTAAATAATAACAGACTTATTGAATAAATATATTTAAAATCGTGTTGGTTTCCATTTTCCATTATTTATAGGTGACAGGTTCTACCATTCCATTGATGGAGCGTTGCCATTTGTTCTAGAGGACAATCATCGTAGTGTCTATTTATTTTTGTCAACCCTCTGTAATTGCAGAAGTTGGCTGTAAAATACTACATAAATTACGAACCATTCATTAAAAACGTTGAAGCCAAAAAAGGTCCAAAGACCAATTATAGTTTCAATCCCGCTGTCTTCATTATTAAGGAATTTAGTTTGATTCCATACTTCACACTTAAATATTTACGACTTGGGAAAACAAATTAGTTTTCATTAAAATAACAATTAAAAATGGAGTTCAAAGTACCCGAATAAATGAAATTATAATATATTATTTAAAAGAAGAAACCCGAGTAATTTCTCTCAAAAGAATTTTGTCCTAGAGAAAAAAACAACCCATAATTGTTTCTTAGAATCAAATGTAAATACTATCCATGAATGTTTTATCCAATTTGTTGGCAGTCATAGCACTGAATTATTATTAGTGTGTATAAATATATTAACTACACGCACGCTACGTATATATATATATTATATATATATATATATATATAATATATATATATATATATATATATAATAAACTGTTATTTGTATTTATATTGTACACTTGCATGCGTTGATGGTAAGACAAGGGGAGCCGAAAATATATGGCGACGTCTTCTGCGGGCCCTGTGAACCTTGATTTAAATTTGAACATAATGACTGGACCATAATTAATCCGTCCCATCAATTGTAAGTACATACCTGCAGAATACGCAAGCATATCTTGCAACAACGTGCAGTCATGCAACTATAAAAACGAACGAAATCATTTATAGCACACACACACACACACACACACACACACACACACACACACAAACTGATTTATACATTATTAGGTATGAATTCTTCAGAGAACTGTACTGAGATGATGTACAGAAGATGTATAAATGGATACTATCATAATAAAGCTTGATCATAAACAGGACTACTACTGCATTCCGATATGTTCAGGGGTGCAGTGCTGCCGGAGCTCACCGGAGCGCTGCTCCGGCACCTCTGCAAGAGGAAGTTTGGAGGAATTACCATAACAAGCAACAAAAAAAATTGTCTCCATTAATTATATTATCAACAGTTTAGTGAGTGAGTGCCAACACGAAATACTTAGTCATCGTGTGGCATATATAGAAACAGGATAGGAAATGGCAGGCTTTTGTCAGGCCCACCAGAGCTCCGGCACCTATAAAATTGGCACTGCACCCCTGGATATGTTCAATGAATGATTACAGCGGCAAAAAGGTTAATAGGTAAATTGAACATGGAAAACACCTCAGCAGTGATTTCCAAGCTTAGAACACTTCCTCATGTTGATGGTCATTCGGTACTGCAGTGCGTATTCGACGGGCGAATCTCATTAGAGCATCATCAAGATGCTCTTGTAGAATGGGTCCAATAATATAATAGGATTCTTTGGTTGAGCTTTTTATAGTTAATAAAAGTTATTGGAACTAAATTAAGAAATCTCGCTAATTACTGAAACTAAATTGAAGAATGGCACTTATTTCTGTAATGTACTCTGTCCACCATTTTTAGTGAAGAAATCTGGTGCATCAATTTATCATTGAATAATGAACTTAGTTTTATTGTATGTTATATGTAACCGGCATACGCACGCTGCGAGTCAATTTTTTTTACACACACACACACACACACGTATGTATATATATATGTATGTATATATATATATATATACACATATATAATTATCAATATTTATTTTGTAATAAAGAATTTTTGTCGTTTGATTATGTAACTCCCGCTGATATATACTTTGATAAAACCTTCAATGCAGGAAAACATTATCAGATGTATACTTACTTATTTTATGATTTCCTAGCAGCTCTATTGTCTATTGTGAAATGTATACTTGTCTTTTAGTTTATTATTACAAACAACTTTTTTTTTTTTAGGTTGTGGGCACTAAGTATGGGTAAAGAATGGTTGCTTGCATTCTGTAATCCAATTTTC
Source organism: Bathynomus jamesi (assembly GCA_023014485.1). Lineage (NCBI taxonomy): Eukaryota > Metazoa > Arthropoda > Malacostraca > Isopoda > Cirolanidae > Bathynomus > Bathynomus jamesi. The sequence goes on from JAJOZX010003021.1 coordinate 492,561, forward strand.
TTTTCTCTTGGGAAATTTTTACTTCGTATTTATCTTCTTCGGTCGCTATCTTATTTTTGTTCGCAGACCAAAGTTCATTGATTCTATATATATATATATATATATATTATATATATATATATATATATATATATATATATACAACACACACACACATTTTAACTGCAAACAACACAGTATAATTAATGTAAAGAACGACGCTTGTGTAGAAGAACGTTCCGCACAAGATGATGAGGGAGAACGAACAAATGAAAAATGAGGTAACCACCCGGGAATCGAACCCTGGATCTTCCGATTGCCGGTCAGATATGCTATCCACTACACCATGGGCTTTGATTAATCAGAAGTCGTAATTCTCCTACATACGAGCAGAAACCAATGCCCTGAGGGGGCACCTTCGTATGCCGTACATATATATTATTTTTATGGAATATTAACATTATCAGAGAAACTCAACACCTGAGTTTAATAATCGCGATGATTCTAAATATTATTATTATTATGTAAGTTTTTACGTTGGATCATGACGACTTGGAGGGGAAAGAGTAATTAATACTATTAATAAAGTATGACCGTATATTAAAATCTTTAGAAAACTGTGATTCTTAAGTAAGAATGGCCATCATTATTTTGCCTACATACTACTACTACTACTTCGAGCATCAAAAATGAAATGAATAAAGTTTAATTCAATCCAGTAAATGAGATACATTGTGACCTTTTTTGGGGAGGCTTCCACCTATTCAGAAGCCAAAAACGGCATTTTCAATACTCAAATAAAGTGGTGGGGGGGGGGGGGGGGGAGAAGAATGCTTCATAATAATAGAAATAGAATCCTAAAAAAAATTTGCCTTTTCAGACGCTTTGTAATTTCAAATGTTCTTCAACCCTCAGCCCTCGTATGGGGTAATTCTACAATATATATATATATATATATATATATATTTATATATATTATATATATTATGTTATATTATGTTATACAGTATATTATATTAGGGGCTGCGAGGGATAACTGCCGTTTTATAGATTACATAGTTTATATGCAAATTTACAAAATTGAACTATGAACTTTATATAAATTAATTTTTGGATTTTGGAAGTAAAACTTGCAATTATTATTTTTTTTTTTCAATTTTTTTTTTTTCTTCCCACCCCGAAGACGGAGGAATCATTATGAAAGACTTTTTAAAATAATGGTTTATACTCTGGTTTAATTACAGCGGGTGGTCAAACACTTTGGGAAGTGTTATTGCAAAGTAATAGGAGGTACCAAAGTACCATATATAGCCTATATATTTTTTTAATACAAATAAGACGTATGACTTAGGCCGGCCGCACACAGGATCGTCTTGCGACTCTCTACCCACGACTTGGGTCTTGACGACTCAAGTCGCTTGTGATTTTACATTGACCGAATGGAAGCCACGCACACTGTAACGACCGTGACGCGAATCGCGTCGCGGTCGCTGCAAGACTATCCTGTGTGCGGCCATCCTTAGTCTAACTTACCGAATGGGAAGGGTGAAGCTGCTTTTTTTCGATGTTCATATGGGGTTTACGAGTGGTAGTCCTAAGACGCGCGACATTTTCCTGGTGGTATAATCTTTAAGATGTGTGCTTTGCTTATTTTTTGTAATGTTTATTGCTGAGATTTACTGCTCAAGTAACTAAATCGAGACAAATCGACACGCGTATCTCAGAGTTAATTCTTTCAGTTGAGGGAATTCAAATTTTTGGATCATTTCTCAAAGAAAATAATTCATTATCAGACTCGTTATTACTGTCTTTAGATGTGAGAAACAAGTTACTTTTCAGTTCAACAATATGCAGTTAAAGAGTAGATGTTAGTATACCCTCTTCTGGAGAAGAGGATGGATCACTGAAGATTTTGACATTTTCTTTTTCAAAATCTTGAAACCCGCAATCAATTTGGTCTTCAGGGAAGCCAGTGCATCCTTGCATTTCCTCGGTTGCATTTTCGTCTTCCTCCTCAAAACATTTACTGTTGCGCTTTCTATCTTTTGCAATTTTTAATCGGGTTTACAAATTTGAGAAATGATGAAGCTGTCCTTTTTCTATCAGACTTTCGTAGAACTTCACTTTAAGTCTGACTGCTTCAGTTGTGTTGACCAGAGTTTAAAATAAAATGTCTTCACCATGAAGTCTTAAACTCGGCTGATGTAGGTGATACTTTCTGTCTGTCGTAAACACCAGTTCATTTAGCTAGCTAGCTACTATGTTACTACTAACATGACTTGAAAATGTAATTTTCTTTAAAGATATTTTTAAAGTAGTGAAAAACACACAGACTTTACCTTCAACCAAACATTGTTGATGATTCATCTGTGCAGACACTTTCAAATTTAATCATTATCTTTTCCTTCCACTTTTCGTTTCAATTTTTCAAAGAAGTCAATTCCTTTAATGCTTTGTTTCCAAAGCATCTAAACCAAGCAGCTCCTCAATGATATAAAAATTTCTCTTTACACCGATTGAAAATACTGAGCTGCGCTGAATCTACACCGATTGAAAATACTGAGCTGCGCTGAATCTACACCGATTGAAAATACTGAGCTGCGCTGAATCTACACCGATTGAAAATACTGAGCTGCGCTGAATCTACACCGATTGAAAATACTGAGCTGCGCTGAATCTACACCGATTGAAAATACTGAGCTGCGCTGAATCTACACCGATTGAAAATACTGAGCTGCGCTGAATCTACACCGATTGAAAATACTGAGCTGCGCTGAATCTACACCGATTGAAAATACTGAGCTGCGCTGAATCTACACCGATTGAAAATACTGAGCTGCGCTGAATCTACACCGATTGAAAATACTGAGCTGCGCTGAATCTACACCGATTGAAAATACTGAGCTGCGCTGAATCTACACCGATTGAAAATACTGAGCTGCGCTGAATCTACACCGATTGAAAATACTGAGCTGCGCTGAATCTACACCGATTGAAAATACTGAGCTGCGCTGAATCTACACCGATTGAAAATACTGAGCTGCGCTGAATCTACACCGATTGAAAATACTGAGCTGCGCTGAATCTACACGATTGAAAATACTGAGCTGCGCTGAATCTACACCGATTGAAAATACTGAGCTGCGCTGAATCTACACCGATTGAAAATACTGAGCTGCGCTGAATCTACACCGATTGAAAATACTGAGCTGCGCTGAATCTGTCTTAATACTGTAGTACTTTCATTGATGGCCAATGAAAGGTACTCGCACGCATCGATTCTGAAAGAGATTTGTTGGCTCACGTCTTCTGCTTTTCATCAATTCTCATCACAGTATTACGTGAGGAAGAAATTTCCTCAAACTGCTTTGCAATTTTTTGTCATTGAAATACTCTTATGCAATTACTATTTTCAAACTTTCTTTAACAATTTCCTCGCTATCCGAGTATGGCTTCTTTTTTATAGGCCATGAGTAATGAAATTTTATAGGATACAGCTATCATTTCTTTCAGCTTATTTGATTTCTTACGGAAGAAATCCCTCTGTTATGGTGATCCTCTTTCCTTCTTTGCTACATAATCCTTTTCAGGTGTATGATCCAAGTGAAAACTTGTCTACCAAGTTGTGATTTCTCTTGTAGTCTCTCTTTAAGTTAAATTTTTTAGAGGTTGAAATTATATTACCACAAGCAAGACAGGTCTTTTTTAAAACTTAATGAAAAGATAGTTTTTCCTACATAGAAATTATAATAATTTCTTCAAACTTTTATTTTTGTGAATTGCTGGTGTTGGGTTTACTAAAATTCTCTTGGAACACACTTTCCTATGAGAGCATACTTTACACTTTGAAAGACAAGACAAGACTGTGCCTAACTCTTACCATTCGCAAAGATGCAGTTCTTTTTATACCTCTGGTTGGTATAAAAGAACTGAAATATTTACATGTTTATTTAAAATTCAAATTATCATACCTCTGCCAGGTAAAAAGAATCTTAAAAGTTGTTTATATATATACACATATACACACATTCGTAAAAATATTTTCTTCACTGAAAACGGTAATATACACATCACATACAGTATACAATGAAAGAACTGAAATAGATCGAATTTTCAGTTCGATTTCTTTAAACACCTCGTGTGTGTCATTCAGAATTTTGCTGCTTTCCGGATTATGTCTATCGCTAGTTTAGAATTTGTCATTTCAAAGCTGATTCACTAAATTTGAAGGGTACGAGTATATTCTAGCTTCGCACAGAGAAAACTCTGGTTAAAAGAACGAAATATATGGTTAACTATTTTATGTTCTATGCAGGAAGGAGGAGGGGCCAAGGGTGAACGCAGACTACGACACACTACCAAATGGTTAAACCAATTATACTGTGATTAATCCAATTGTTCTCTGGTTGCACTAGCTATTTAAAATTTTATAAAACGAACCAGCAGAGTTAGTTCAATTGCAATACAGTTCGTTTGTTTCATTGGATGTTTAACCTCCTTCGCAACAACTAAGCTCGTATGACGAAAGAGAACCTACAGCTTTACGCGAGATTCGAACCACGAGTCGCTACATAATCTGGAAGCGGAAGACGCTCTCCCATCCAGCTACTCCAGAATTAATGTCGTTTAACTTTGCTAATCGACGGGAATGTAATACATTTGTATAAACTCCTTGGTACAGTGTGACAAAAAAGTACTTAGTTATTTTAACAAAAGATTTTCTCCGTTCACTGTATTTATACAGTGTAGGTGTTGAAAAGTTAAATCAATAAAGAGTACGTGATGGATTATGTATTTGTAAAGGAGTTTATTAGATCGTTTAAGATGTAGTGAATGTGGAAGAAATAAAGGATGAGCGATGCTGCGATGGTTTATGAATATATAGGTATGGGGTTGTAATAAAGTTGTATATAAGTGGTGGGTGGGTGTGTGTGTAATGTGTCTGACTGGAGTGTAACTGGGCGTCATTGGTGAACTTAAATATTTGAAATTGCTGCGTCTTTTTCTTTTCATGGTCTGTTTTGCGCGTAGAAAGTTACAGCACGTATGCAATACACACACACACACACACACACACACAACACACACACCTATTCTTGTGCAAGGCTTCTATCTCCCCAAAGAGAAGCTAAACACAATTTGATGATGCGATATTATACGGGGTTGACGCGATGAGTGAAAAATGTTGGGTGAGTGATGAATTGCGTGTCAGAGCGAACAAAGCCACTTTAGGCGTCCTTCGCCCATTAGTCATAAGCCCAATCAATGGTGTGTTTCTTTTTGTTTCGGACTTTTAAAATTGTTTCGGCTGTCGCTCTCATTATGTGTGAAAAGTTTTAGTAACTATAAAACGAATCATCACGAAGCAAGATTTCTTTCGAATAATATTTTTAATCACTTTCCTCCTTTCTTTACTCGCTCCTTCGACTAATGTCGAGTTGAACGTTATTACGTTCATTGTAAAAGGTAAAGAAATCGTGTACAACAATGCGGCAAATCTTCAGTAGCTACTTTTTTTTATGAATGTATAATGTTAGATCTAACTCTACCTTCGTACCTTCATCGGTAACATTGATGAATATCAATCATCAAAGGTCGGAGTTTAAATTGTTGTTGGTATCACTTCTTTTTTACCGAATATCTCTTTATGATCAGTGAAAATTTCCTGAAATCTGATTGAATTTCTGTTTTTTATCTATAGTCTTTCTTTAATATTACTTTTTTGTATTGGTAAAATCTTGTTGTTAAGCTTTTTCCCATTTTCTTTTTCATTGTTAGACAAATTGCTCCCAATTTTGCAGTCCCCACGCACTCATTTCGAAAACTTTTAAGTTTGCGCTTGGTTACAGTTTTATTCATTTGCTTCTTGGAAGTTGCATCAACTTCTGAGATTTGTAGTATATGCTTTAGACACTAAAGTTAGGTTCATTAACACCCGGTTAGGACAGGTTAGGTTCTTTATACTTTAAATTTACTCTAGTAAACTATTAAGAGTCCACTGGAATGCAAAAACTTTCGTTTCTGGACTGACGCTCCAGGTAATTTGGAAAATTCGTGTCTATGGACTATGTAGTTCTTCCAGCTATCTCGCTACACCTCTCTTCTTTATGCATGAAGAGAAATTGCATTTAAACTTGTCCACCTTCGTTCTTGATTGTGAAAGATAATGCAATTTATGGATAATGAATTTTTGAATAATGTAAAAGATATAGTAATTACCCTTATTCAGAATTCGCGTGTAAAAATTCTACTAAGTGAATGCGAATTTTTTCAAAATATTTTTCTTTTCCAAAATACATGAATTTTTTAGAACTTCATTACGTAATTATGACGTAATTTGAAGATATAATATAAACTATAAATATTAGGGAAGGTTTTAAGTTTGGTATCTCGTATATAAATGTATTATTTAAATCCACATAAATAAATCCTGGGATCACTTTAACGTATTGCTTCCCAGTGCATATCACTTTAACGTATTGCTTCCCAGTGCATATCACTTTAACGTATTGCTTCCCAGTGCATATCACTTTAACGTATTGCTTCCCAGTGCATATCACTTTAACGTATTGCTTCCCAGTGCATATGACTTTAACGTATTGCTTCCCAGTGCATATGACTTTAACGTATTGCTTCCCAGTGCATATCACTTTAACGTATTGCTTCCCAGTGCATATCACTTTAACGTATTGCTTCCAGTGCATATCACTTTAACGTATTGCTTCCCAGTGCATATCACTTTAACGTATTGCTTCCCAGTGCATATGACTTTAACGTATTGCTTCCCAGTGCATATCACTTTAACGTATTGCTTCCCAGTGCATATCACTTTAACGTATTGCTTCCCAGTGCATATCACTTTAACGTATTGCTTCCCAGTGCATATCACTTTAACGTATTGCTTCCCAGTGCATATCACTTTAACGTATTGCTTCCCAGTGCATATCACTTTAACGTATTGCTTCCCAGTGCATATCACTTTAACGTATTGCTTCCCAGTGCATATCACTTTAACGTATTGCTTCCCAGTGCATATCACTTTAACGTATTGCTTCCCAGTGCATATCACTTTAACGTATTGCTTCCCAGTGCATATCACTTTAACGTATTGCTTCCCAGTGCATATCACTTTAACGTATTGCTTCCCAGTGCATATCACTTTAACGTATTGCTTCCCAGTGCATATCACTTTAACGTATTGCTTCCAGTGCATATCACTTTAACGTATTGCTTCCCAGTGCATATCACTTTAACGTATTGCTTCCCAGTGCATATCACTTTAATATATTGCTTCCCAGTGCATATCACTTTAATATATTGCTTCCCAGTGCATATCACTTTAATATATGCTTCCCAGTGCATATCACTTTAATATATTGCTTCCCAGTGCATATCACTTTAATATTGCTTCCCAGTGCATATCACTTTAATATATTGCTTCCCAGTGCATATCACTTAAATATTGCTTCCCAGTGCATATCACTTTAATATATGCTTCCCAGTGCATATCACTTTAATATATTGCTTCCCAGTGCATATCACTTTAATATATTGCTTCCCAGTGCATATCACTTTAATATATTGCTTCCCAGTGCATATCACTTTAATATATTGCTTCCCAGTGCATATCACTTTAATATATTGCTTCCCAGTGCATATCACTTTAATATATTGCTTCCCAGTGCATATCACTTTAATATATTGCTTCCAGTGCATATCACTTTAATATATTGCTTCCCAGTGCATATCACTTTAATATATTGCTTCCCAGTGCATATCACTTTAATATATTGCTTCCCAGTGCATATCACTTTAATATATTGCTTCCCAGTGCATATCACTTTAATATATTGCTTCCCAGTGCATATCACTTTAATATATTGCTTCCCAGTGCATATCACTTTAATATATTGCTTCCCAGTGCATATCACTTTAATATATTGCTTCCCAGTGCATATCACTTTAATATATTGCTTCCCAGTGCATATCAATTTAATATATTGCTTCCCAGTGCATATCACTTTAATATATTGCTTCCCAGTGCATATCACTTTAACATATTGCTTCCCAGTGTATATCACTTTAACATATTGCTTCCCAGTATTTAGGATAAGGAGTACGATAAAAAATGTTCGCTTTAATAAAGTAAAGGCATAAAAAGTAAATCATAACATGTTAAAATTTATTAGAATTGTTGCGCTATTTGGTCACACAAAGTAAAAAATGGATTTCGGAAGAATTGGTCGTGCCACATCATTTGCCACAAGTACGAGTTAAGTTAGGTTAAGTTGTGATATTTTCGTTAAAACTAACGAAAATATCACGACTTAACCTAACCAATCATCAAGGGCGTACAGTTAACCTAACCGGGCATTCAGTTGACCTAACCTGCCATTCAGTTAACCTACATTAAATATATAAAGAATGCCCGGTTAGGGCATTTATAGCTTTGTTTACGGTCGGTCGGTAGGTTATCTCCTAGATTACCAACCTTTTTCTAACCAACCAACCTCTCTTTTTACCATATTACTTCCCAGGAGGGATCACTTTAACATATTGCTTCTCGAATATGTTAGTGATCCAAATCCTGTATCTAAAACTAGAACTCCAAATTCAACCACATAACTAGAACGAATCAAGCTTCAATTCCCTACAATTCCCACGTATAAAGTCTCTCTATGGATGGACTTTGTAAACCGCGAACAAACAAACGCGATGGATTCCGTATGGAATGAAACATAGAAGTAAGCATGAGGTATTCAATAGAATGAAGTGTGTTTTAAAAGACAGTATATGAAGTCTCAAATGTAGATGTATTCTACAAATACATCTACATTTATATATATATATATATATATATATATATATATATATATATATATGTATATGTATGTGTGTGTGTGTGTGTTATTAGAAAATGCATGAAATGAGTTACCCTGTTATTATTATTGTGATGGAGATAATCAGGGTTCATACACACCTGCAAAAATATCAGGATTTTTTTTTTGATTTTTTGAGAATATCAGGGGAATAAAAAATATTTAGGACTTAATTATTTGTAAATATTTTATAAATAATTTAACTATAAATTAATTTAAAATGTTAATATAAAATAATTTAACAAAACCAAGCATTATTTTTTACATTATATAAAACTCGTGCATTTTGTTATCTAGTATTAATTTTTTCAGCCTGCCATGGGATTTTTGCGTATGTTTTTTAATAGTAGTTAGAATAAAAATTAGGTTTTAATTGTGTTATGTGAATTTTTTTTACACCTTTTTATACAATTTTTATATATATTTATGTATCAGGGGATCAGATCAGAAATATCGGGGGATTATCAGGAAACTTTATTCTTGGACTTGTGTATGAACCCTGATAATGAAAGAGGCAGTTTTGCATGAAGGAAATAGAGATCTGTACTTTCTCCTAAAGAGGTTCTAATAGAAGCAGTGCGAGAGCGAATGGTTCTGTGGTCCACTTGTTGTTTTCATAGACCTGAATGGTCTCGTCATTCGTTTTCGCTAAAGGAAGAAAAACATGGACGGTATTATAGAACTTAATGAAGTAAGAACAACGCAGTTGGCTTCACCAGGTCATGATGTGAATTTGAGAGATTGCAGCTGCTCTTGATGGTTCTTGAAATATTGTGAAATGCTTTGAAATACTTTGTCGACCTTCAATTGTCAAAATTTTCTTTTGGAAAGACTCCAACAAACGATGCAAGACACTTTTCTCGCTTCATTGGCGCCCTCTGCAGATGATCCCAAAACACACACACACACACACACACACACTCACTAAGTATCAGTAGATTGGCTTCACATTCTGCCAAAGCTTACGTTCATCCGGAATTGATTTTGACCAGTAGTATATTCGAGTTTTTGTTTATAATGGCTTCCACTTAATCCAGTACAGTTTCATGACGAAATTCATGAGTACAACGTCAGCTCCACCTTGAGTGGAAACCGAACGTTGAGCTATGGACGGGATGTTACAGAGTTACAGACTAACAAAGACCCTAAGATCCATTCTAGACAAAACCCAAGAAAGAAGTAGAGAAAAACAAAAGAAAAAAATTAGAAAAATTAAATGATAATAAATAATACTGAAAACTTATACAGTGTGTTTATGTATAGGCTATGTATTTTGTGTGTGTTTTTTCGGTCACATACGTGTACACTGTACAGTCCAGGATTTGGATAATAAAGTGCAAAATTTCACGATTTTATACACTGCTTTATAGACTGAAACTGGATATATTTTTCGAAGGACAAAGTTGATTTGACGTAACCAAAAAAGTGAATGAAATTTCGTAATTAAACCTAAAAAAGAAACGTTTAACACCAAAAATTTTAGTTCTGCTTTAATGTGGTGTCGCCTAAAAGAAATAATAACTGTTTTTATCATATTTTAACATTTTTTTAAGAATAACTAAAAATTTCACTTCCTCCTGCGTAGCCGTCGGTTCTCATACAGAAAATAGTCGTCTAATGTTAACCAGAGTACAAATGAATGAAATTTGCAATAGAAAAAGCTGTTTCGGGAGCCACGTCGCAACGTTAGATTATCGAGATTAAGCGATGCTTGGCCTGTTTAGTAATTGGAGGGGGGGGGGGCCGTTCTCTCCGTTTAGATGATGTAGCGACCCGCAGTTCGGATCCCGCTCGAAGATGTAGATCCCCCTCCGTTACGAAGGGAGTTAAACACCCACAAACTCTATTACTGCGCTTGAAAATTACGAGCGCGTCAGTAAGTATATTTTATTACGATGTTACCTACAGCCATCATTATAATGGTTACTTTATCCGCAAATTATACATGTCCGTAAATTATCTTTACAAAGTCAGTTGAATTGAATTTGTAAATATAATTTATGGACACCCTGTATATTCAGCCTTCGCTAATGACTAAAATCAAAATTTATTCTACATTTGAAACAACCTTTCAAAATAAGAGTTCATACAACCAATTTTTTTATTTTTTTTATTTATTTTTTTTTGGCTTTGTTCCTCTCTTCTAAATTTCCTGTAATCTCTTCTCTTTACGTCTCGCTCAATGAAATTCACCTTAAATTTGATAAAATATGGTAATATTTTTTCCTTATTCGGTTTAAAATATGTGTGGTTGCAATTCAAACATGTGAAACACGATTTGCGCTTTTTGCTTTTTTTTTTTTTTTTTTTTTACAGGGAACTGAAAAATTATAATTTTGGTTTTTTTTATCTAAATTTGAATTTGAACCTTGTTCGATCCCTTTGCTCACTTTTCTTTTTACCCCCCCCCTTTTATATATATATATCCTTCGTTCATCGCCCCCATCTCCTCCCCCCCCCCTCCTCCTCCTCCTCTTCCATCCGTGCTATCCTTTTTCCCCTCTCCCATCTCCCCTCTCCCTCAGTGAGTGAGTGAAACGTGCTGTCTTCTTGTTTAGGCCACGTTGCCGTAATCCAACGGAGGTTCTTCGGCGACTTCCTTTGGCGCTCTCCGCCTTACGAAAGAGGTTAACGCGAAGTAGATATGACGCTCGAGAGAGAGAGAGAGAGAGAGAGAGAGAGAGAGAGAGAGAGAGAGAGAGAGCTAAACTCCAAATTAGAAAAATGAAAACTATCCAATTCTTTTATCCAATTATTATCGGAAAATATATATAAAACACTTTTTAAATATATATATATATATATATATATATATATATATATATATATATATATATAGAGAGAGAGAGAGAGAGAGAGGAGAGAGAGAGAGTTACACCATCCGTGTCACGTGACGTATCATTAACTGATGTAGTTTTAAACATATACAAACTAATTTACTGTGTTAATTGAATGTTGACAACTCATGTTTTTTGCCCATTCTCTCTTCTATCGATAGATGGATAGAGAGAGAGAGCGTGGTCTCTCTTTCTCAAGTATTCATACTCCGTGTTTACGCTTGTTTTTCATTCCATATCAATCTGGAACTGTTATTAACTATTAAATAAATATGTTTCATATTAAGCTACAACTTGACGCATACAAGCACTGATACGCAGTTAGAATTCCCCAACTCGCTCGCTCGCTCTGTCTCTCTCTTAATTCCCATTGCAATTTCATCTTGCAAGCAAGCATAGTTCTTTATCTCTTTCTCTCTCTCTGCTACAAGCACTGTCTGAGAAACTCTGTCTAGACACATTTACGCTTTGAAAACTGGAAGATAGAAAGTTTGAGAACTCGCAACTTCCCTCATCAAACATGCGGAGAAGTTTACCATCAGTTCAAGTGATAGAAAAAAATAATAAGGAAATAAAAGATAAATGTACCTGAAATGCAAATTATATATATATATATATATTATATATATATATATATATATATATATATATGAAGAGAGAGAGACAAACAAACAAAGAGTTACAAGGAAAAGAAGTACCTCAAAAGGCCTTGCGGCCATAGCGAGGAGGTACCAAAGGCAACAGTGCCAGGGAAAATTTTCTACACCTTCAAATAGTGTGCAAGATTTGGTCTAACCCTTTCTTGAAATGATCCACAGAGGAACTGTTCACAACTTCTGAAGGTAACCTGTTCCACGTGTCAGATCTTATACGTAAAGTAATTCCCACACACACTAGTCCTAAACCGTTTCAAATCCAACTTCCAACCATTGTTGCGAGTTGGGTTATCATTTAAATTAAATATGCTTCTAAAATCGACATCGTTGAACCCGCGTAAGAGCTTGAAAACCTCGATCAGTTGACCGCGCAGCCTCCGAGTTTCCAGCGAAAACAAGTCAGGGCGCGTAACCGTCGATTGTAGCCCATATGCCTACGGAAGGGATTAATTTTGTGGCCCTCGCCTGCACTCGCTCCAGCCTCTCTATCTTTCCTGAGGGTGGGCGACCAGAACTGCACTGCATACTCCAGGTGCGGCCGAACCAGGGAATTGTACAGAGAGAGCGCAATCTCCTTGTTCCGAAACTGAAATTGCCTCCTGATATAACCCAACCACTTCTGGCTTTCTTTTCCACTCTACGCACTGTTTGGTAAACAGAGAGAGAAGCAAACAGTGAGGGAGAGAGAGAAACAAACACAAACAGTGAGGGGGAGAGAGAAACAAACAAACAGTGAGGGAGAGAGAGAGAAAAAACAAAGTGAGGGAGAGAGAGAGAAAAACAAAGTGAGGGGAGAGAGAAACAAACAAACACAAACAGTGAGGGAGAGAGAGAAACAACACAAACAGTGAGGGAGAGAGAGAAACAAAAACAAACAGTGAGGGAGAGAACAAACAAACAGTGAGGAGAGAGAAACAAACAAACAGTGAGGGAGAGAGAACAAACAAACAGTGAGGGAGAGAGAAACAAACAAACAGTGAGGGAGAGAGAAACAAACAAACAGTGAGGGAGAGAGAGAAACAAACAAACAGTGAGGGAGAGAGAGAACAAACAAACAGTGAGGGAGAGAGAGAAACAAACAAACAGAGAGGGAGAGAGAGAAACAAACAAACAGAGAGGGAGAGAGAAACAAACAAACAGAGAGGGAGAGAGAGAAACAAACAAACAGAGAGGGAGAGAGAGAAACAAACAAACAGAGAGGGAGAGAGAAACAAACAAACAGAGAGGGAGAGAGAGAAACAACAAACAGAGAGGGAGAAGAGAAACAAACAAACAGTGAGGGAGAGAGAGAAAAAACAAACAGTGAGGGGGAGAGAGAAACAAACAACAGTGAGGGGGAGAGAGAAACAAACAAACAGTGAGGGGGAGAGAGAACAAACAAACAGTGAGGGGGAGAGAAAACAAACAAACAGTGAGGGGGAGAGAGAAACAAACAAACAGTGAGGGGAGAGAGAAACAAACAAACAGTGAGGGGGAGAGAGAAACAAACAAACAGTGAGGGGGAGAGAGAAACAAACAAACAGTGAGGGGGAGAGAGAAACAAACAACAGTGAGGGGGAGAGAGAAACAAACAAACAGTGAGGGGGAGAGAGAAACAAACAAACAGTGAGGGGGAGAGAGAGAAACAAACAGTGAGGGGGAGAGAGAAAACAACAAACAGTGAGGGGGAGAGAGAAACAAACAAACAGGAGGGGGAGAGAGAAACAAACAAACAGTGAGGGGGAGAGAGAGAAACAAACAGTGAGGGGGAGAGAGAAACAAACAAACAGTGAGGGGAGAGAGAAACAAACAGTGAGGGGGAGAGAGAAAAAACAACAGTGAGGGGGAGAAACAAACAAACAGTGAGGGGGAGAGAGAAACAACAAACAGTGAGGGGAGAGAGAAACAAACAAACAGTGAGGGGGAGAGAGAAACAAACAAACAGTGAGGGGAGAGAGAAACAAACAAACAGTGAGGGGAGAGAGAAACAAACAAACAAACTGTGAGGGGGAGAGAGAAACAAACACAAAACTGAGGGGAGGGAGAAACAAACAACAGTGAGGGGAGGGAGAAACAACAACAGTGAGGGGGAGGGAGAAACAAACAACAGTGAGGGGAGGGAGAAACAAACAAACAGTGAGGGGGAGGGAGAAACAAACAAACAGTGAGGGGGAGGGAGGAAACAAACAAACAGTGAGGGGGAGGGAGAAACAAACAAACAAACAGTGAGGGGGAGGGAGAAACAAACAAACAGTGAGGGGGAGGGAGAAACAAACAAACAGTGAGGCGGAGGGAAACAAGCAAACAGTGAGGGAGAGGGAGAAACAAGCAAACAGTGAGGAGAGGGAGAAACAAGCAAACAGTGAGGGAGAGGGAGAAACAAGCAAACAGTGAGGGAGAGGGAGAAACAAGCAAACATGAGGGAGAGTGAGAAACAAGCAAACAGTGAGGGAGAGGGAGAACAAGCAAACGGAGAGGGAGAAACAAGCAAACAGTGAGGGAGAGGGAAACAAGCAAACAGTGAGGAGAAACAAGCAAACAGTGAGGGAGAAACAAGCAAACAGTGAGGAGAAACAAGCAAACAGTGAGGAGAAACAAACAACAGTGAGGGAGAAACAAACAAACGTGAGGGAGAAACAAACAAACAGTGAGGAGAAACAAACAACAGTGAGGGGGAAACAAACAAACAGTGAGGGGGAAACAAACAAACAGTGAGGGGGAGGGAGAAACAAACAAACAAACAAACAGTGAGGGGGAGGGAGAAAACAAACAAACAAACAAACAGTGAGGGAGAGAGAGAAACAAACAAACAAACAAACAGTGAGGGGGAGAGAGAGAAACAAACAAACAACAGTGAGGGGGAGAGAGAGAAACAAACAAACTGAGGGGGAGAGAGACAAACAAACAAACAGTGAGGGGGAGAGAGACAAACAAACAAACAGTGAGGGGGAGAGAGACAAACAAACAAACAAACAAACAGTGAGGGGGAGAGAGACAACAAACAAACAAACAGTGAGGGGAGAGAGACAAACAAACAAACAAACAAACAGTGAGGGGAGAGAGACAAACAAACAAACAGTGAGGGGGAGAGAGCGACAAACATAGTGAGGAAGAGGGAAACAAACAAACAAATAGTGAGGAAGAGAGAGACAAAGAAACAAATAGTGTAGGAGAAATAGACAGACAGAAGATATAATAGATATTAGTTACACAAAGTGCGGTGCAGAGAGAGACAAATTAGAGTAGACATGATATTGTTAAATATTCCAAATGTTTTCTGTTCAGACTTCAAAAACAAACGAACTGCAATTTTCTATAAAGTTGATTAAAATTATTGGAGGCGTTTAAAATTTCTGAGTTTAATTTAGTTTGTAAATGAATCTTTGGAACGCATTTTAAGAAGAGTTTTGAAGTTTCGTCGTGGAAAAACAAGTTGTTTGCATGAAACAAGATTCCACTTTCAAATAATCGTCCATCTGGGATTTATATAGCCATGCAGAGCTTTTTCGCAAAGTATTTATTCGTATCTGTGACTAGCTTGTTTATGTTTTGAAGGAAGTGCGTCATTGCAGTATCACACAGAATTGGATTGCATTGATACTCAACGAGGACCATGCAAAATGCAAATCACACACGAAGTTTACGAGATCTCTTGTAATAGCTTTAATTCTGCAGGGAATGCTTGCTAAATTATCCACCTAGATTACGTATATTTTCATGCAGAATTGAGAATGCTGTTATAGCTGATGGATTCCCTCGCTGCGAAGGCCTATAATAAGAGAAGAGGAGGGAGGCGTAAAGAGAGAACGAAAGATTGAGGCAGAGAAGGAAAACCTTTATTTGGTCGTTTTGGTTGTTTACAGGAGGTATCTTCAAAGGATTCTCTGTTATTATTTTTATCATTATTTACGTTTTCTTTTCGATTCCTGTTGGTGAAATTCGTTGCATTGCTAAAATAAAATGTTTGGGGAGAGAGAGAGAGAGAGAGAGAGAGAGAGAGAGAGATTACAAGGAAAAGAAGTACCTCAAAAGGCCTTGCGGCCCATACCGAGGAGGTACCAATGGCAACGGGAGCCAGGGAAAATTTTGTAAAATTTTATTTTTCTTTCAACTATCCTAGCAGTAGTAGAAAACTGGATAGAAAAGTAGAAGGCTCTCTCCCCACCCTCCGCTCCCTCCCTGCCAGAGGCAGGTACGGAAAAAGGTTGAAGAAAATACCTTGACCCTGGAAAAGTAGCCAAGGAAATTTTACAGGAAAGTGGAGAATATATAAATAGCTCTATATTTAGCTTGCTCACAGAGACACCGAGCAAGCGAACTCCTGCAGAGTTTTCTGAGGTTTTAATCTTAAACTATGAGTGTGTTCAGTACTTTGTCTAGCCTATTTTTAAACACACACACACACAGAGAGAGAGAGAGAGCGCGCGCGCGCGTCAGCGTCATTTCTTTGATTTTCATCTTTGAAATAATGTTTTTTTTGTTTTTAAGAACTACAGTAACATGTTACGTGGTTCAGTCGTAAAGTGCTCAACTCAAAATATTAGAGTGCCACAGTGCCAGTGTTTCCGAGATTGATTCATGTGGAAGGTGTAAGTTTCTTCATAAAGCTTCTGTCGACCCAGTTACACGAAATGTACGTGTGGTACGTATCGGCAGGTTCAACGCCATGAAAAAGCAAGTTATAGAAATGATTTGCTGAAGACTACATTGTCATAATTCATAAAAATGAAAAGTTTACGGGTTTTGCACTGATTGCCCGCCGTTTCTTTATGGCGAAAATTATGATAGTCTTCGATAACACTGGATAAGTTTGGGGGGGGGAACAAAGACTAATGAAGACTCTGAGAGAAATAAAAGCAAACAACGAGCCGGTAGTTTAATTTGCGTATAAATTTAACGTTGAAGCTGTGCCATCGCAGTCATTTAGTGAAGTGAAGCAACTAAACAGCAAAAAAAGGCCATTGCAGTGAATATTTTCGAGCGTGAAATAACAATGGAAAATTCTGTTTATTTGTACTCGAGAACTGCCTTGAAAAATGTATGCTAATTATAATGGAAAATTCAAAGTATTTTCTTCGTTATCTAAACAGTTATTTAGTTCTTTTATTTATTTATTTATTTCAGTTTCCCTTCTTATATTTCGATTTTCTTCATTGTAAAAAAAGAAATGACGTCACATTTGGAGCACTTCTTTTGGAAACAATATTTACAGGAGCTATGCATAAATTATGCCGTCCCTTTTTATCGGTATTAAAATAATTGAACGTAAATCATCACTAGTATAAATATGGATACTAGTTACATTACTAGTCGTCGATATGGTAATCATAATACTATTCATACTGATCGTAATTAAAAAAAAATAAAAAATCCCACCCAGCCATATCCAATTAAATCTTTTGCTTACGTGTTGTTTTTCTTATTTGGAGAGGATCGGACGGTAGCGTCACCTTTTGCCCCTATGTAACCTCTCGACCTTTGCCCTTATTTGGTTTGCTGACCTATTCTTGACCTGTTTTAATTATTGACAGGTGATTACATTTCTTTACCGTTTTTTTCTGCATATTGTATTTACACGAATCGTGTTACTCCTTTTTTTTTTTTTTTCTTTTTAATGTTAGTAACGTATTGGGAGAAATTTTAAGGCATAAATTTCTACAATCGCCAACTGGAGAGAGTTACAAGGAGTTACAAGGAAAAGAAGTACCTCAAAAGGCCTTGCGGCCCATACCGTGGAGGTACCAATGGCAACGAGAGAGAGAGAGAGAGAGAGAGAGAGAGAGAATTGTTTTCAGCTGTTCACATGCATAAAATTTATTAACCAACTAGTTTTTTTTTTTTCCTTACTGGGAGGAGCACACAAACACGCACCCACAAAGAAAAAAAAATACCTTTGAAGAGAAAAAAACCTGGTATATTTATTCCCAGACTACTGTACTGTTATTTTTTTCTTTATCCTGAGATGAAGTCAGCCTGAATACCTACCTCTCGATCTGTGAAACGAGATGCAAAATTCCTTTCTACTTTTTTCTTAAGCTAAATTCTGTGTTTGTTTTTCTTTTAGGTGAACTGTAATGTTCTATCGGTTCCATTTGGAATTCATTTAAGATTTTGGCATTTTCTTTTCACAATTTATACTGTGTATATATGTTACAGGGAATCTGCGTAACTAGGGATTTCATGAAATCCCTAAAATGTTCAGGGATTTCGTGTGAGGTTAAGTCGTGATATTTTCGTTAAACCTACGAGAAAATTATCGAATGCCCGGTTAGGTCAACTGTACGCCCTTGACGATTGTTTAGATTAAATCGTGATATTTTCATTAAAACTAATGAAAATATCGCGACTTAAACTTACATGAAATCCCTGAACATTTTAGGGATTTCATGAAATCCCTAGTTACACATTTTCTTTAACATATACTGTATATTTTACAAAATTTCTTTGAAACCAGTTTTTACCCCTCTAATTAATATCATTCTAATGTAATTTCAACATGATGCTTTTTTGTACAAAGTAAAGCATTGAAATGCTTTTCAATTTGTCTTATAAAGGCATGGAAAAGTCGCAGGTAATTAATGTCCGTACAAATTCGACTACGTAATCCGCGCATGAGTCAAATGTTGTTTTGAAAAGACTTAACACTTCATGTTCAAACAATTTCGTTTTTTTTTTTCCATTCAATGAAACTATGCAGTTATGTATGGGGCCATAAGGGTTATAGGGATGACCCCCAAGGACTCCATTCACTTGAAACATTATGGGTTCACTGTACGCGTCCGGCCAATTTGGAGTGCTTATATATATATATATATATATATATATATATATATATATATATATATATATATATATCGATCGTCATTTGAACCTCTTGAAACTTTAATTTCTAAAATTGGTTGCTATGGTAATTTTTTTTAACTGGCAGCTAATAAAATTTTGAAGGTAAATTGGATGTAATGATGAAAAAAAAAAAAATAAATAAAAAAAAAATATATATATAATATATATATATATATATATATATATATATATATATATATAATATATAATATATATATATATATCGCTAAAAATACGTTCACTCCTATTCGGTGCTATCTTTTGTATGATTTTTCTCACACTGAAAATTGCTATTTTTTTGTAGATTTTAAAGGAAAGATTAACCTAACCTAAAATAAAATAAAATAAAAAGCAATAAACTGGGTGTGTAAAATCCTGACGCGAGTGAAATTTGATAAAATGATCATTATATAAGATAAAAGAGCGCATTCTCTAAACTTTTTTATGGAACCTCTCCCTAACTTAATGCAAGCGTAAGTGATTAAAAATTTGAAAAACAATGATAATTTTTTTTATATGTATTTGTTGTCAATTTAAAATTAGAAATTTATAATTTAAAATTAGAAATTTATAATTTTTAAAATTAGAAATTTATAATTTTTAAAATTAGAAATTTATAATTTTTAAAATTAGAAATTTATAATTTTTAAAATTAGAAATTTATAATTTTTAAAATTAGAAATTGGCAGTTTCTCTCTCGACTTAAATTCTCATTTGAAACTCAACTAAATTCATATTTAAAAACTATTAATTCAGCGGATAATTAGACGACATTGATGGAACAACGAACATCAACTTAAGATAACGTTGGAAGTAGTGTTTAACAACAACAATTTTTAATAAGTTTGGGTAACGTCGTGGCCAGTGTCGTAACGCTACTTCCCGCCGATCAGTGAAGTTAATCAACATTGAGTCTGGATAGTAAGTAGTTAGATGGAGGACCGTCCTCCGCGTCCAGATTATGCTGCGACTCTCAGTTCGGATTGCATATAAAGTTGCGGGTCTCCTCCGTCACATGACCTTAGACGTTGCGGAGGTTAAACAACACTAATTTTATTTGAACAATAGTTTTGAACATAATTTTGAAAAATAGCTTGAAACAATACCTAGTTTTGTAAACAACAATTTCTTCATGAACAGATTTCAAAGCTAATGTCGACTAAAGACTGAGAATGAAGTGTCATAAACAACATGTGTATATATATATATATATATATATATATATATATAATATATAATATATATATATATATATATATATATATATTATATATATATATATATATATTACTTGTTTATGGCTATATTATCTCATTCCTTCAAGAAGTGCCTATTCGTGTTTCCTTACATTCATTGATGTTGGAGTGTATTAACAAGCTCTGTTTAAAATCTATGAACCTTGCCTTCATAAATAGCAGCATTATAGTTTACTTGTTAGAGAAATATAATAAAACTCCGGGTTACACACACACACACACACACACACACACACACACACACAATGTGTTCATCTCCGCATAAGCAAGGGAGCGACTTTCTTCAAATCCATATATCTTAAAAACAAACTAACCAAGCCAAATTTAACCTAACCTAACATTAGCGTCATTGAACCGAGAAGGGCGTGATAAGTGTTTCGTACACGATTAAATAGTGAGGTACTTCCTAATCTAGCCAAACCATAACTAACCTAACCTAATCAGGACCAACATATCCTTTTTCCGGTAGTAAAAATATTTCTAGATTTGTGTGTAAATTTTCTAATATTCCGAGGTACCAAAAGTGTTACCTCAAAAAAACAAATTACCCCACTACATCTGTTAATTATCACACTTGACTTCATTTATGTCTACCCAGTAGGTCGAACATAAGGAAATCTATTTAAACTAAATGGATAAGAATATTAAAAGTATAAAACTAATCAAAATGACGTCAAATTCTGAATGCTTTTTGGTTTCCTCTTTTCATGCGACCACCACATGACACCTAAGTGGTAACCTACTGACGGGGCCGTCGAAACTCCGTCGCGCTATTGGTTATTTATTATTTTTTGAAGTCGGTCTGTAATCCTTCAGTACTTTATTTTAAAATGATCTGTCAAACCACAGAAATCCTTGTCTTTTTAAGATTTTTCGTAACACTATACCTTCTATCGGCCTTGGCTGGCTTAAAGAAACAACCCTCTTCGAGGGAAAACCAATCACTTTAAATATACCTGTCCGTTTGGATGTTGAGTGCTTAATAGGAGGGGGAACCATACCTTTAAGGCAGTCAGATTTGGTTGACTCCACCCAAGAATTTTTGGATATATAAGCTCAAGCACAGTTTTATTGGGCGGAGGGAAATCTTGTAAAAATTCTTTGAGTTGACACGCTCCTTTTCTTGTATATAGTTCTCAATTTACCGAGTGCAATTTTGTTATACTCGCTTGAATAAGTGCTTTATTGTGTAACTTCGAAATTTTGACTAAGCTTGATTGAACGCCAGTTATTTTTTGCTTTGAATTTATGCAAGGAATTTTATGACAGTTTTAGTGATTAAATTTTTTTTTTTTTAAATTTTGAAATATTGCTTTGTCTTGTTTTAAAACTACGGCCGTCGTATTTTCTTGGTGTATGGGTGAATCAAGCCTGGAAGTGAGAAAGCATTTTCCTTGTAGTAAATAAACAGTATAAATTGGAGCCAAAATCGTCTGAATTACCTTCCCTCAGTTATTTGGGTGTATTTTGTTTTTAAACGTGAAAGTTGAATCGAAGTATAAAAGTCATCGATGTTCTGAATGAATATGAAAATAAAAACCCACTCTAATAGACAGAGTTTATTTCCACGACAGTTTTCGACGCCCACTGGCATCCTCCTCGGGTGGATACAGAAACACGAATGAACCAAAACAAGAGGGAAAAACAGTCGAAACTGTCGTGGAAATAAACTCTGTCTATTAGAGTGGGTTTTCATTTTCATATTTTGACCTTCACGTAGAAAAAAGAAGTTTTTTGCATTTGTTCTGAATGAAGCTTTGCAAGAATTCATACTTTGAAGGGCAATTATTGATCAAAATTGCACTCGGAATGAACTTACCTTCAACTGTACAGTGATCATGAGTGTAAACTGGAATTATACCGATTCATTAAGACATACTGAAAGGAGCATTAGTGAAGGAGAAAAACGGAGTGTGGTGCACATTTCCACCATGTGGAAGAAACTCGTTGATTAAAAATAATAATCGTTGCGCATAACAGGCAAATTAACTACTACAGTACCTGGAATACCTGGCCCCTTGGCACGGCGACACTTATGCGACACACACACACACCACACACACACACACACACACACAAAATGAAGTCATGTACACCATTTGTGCAGCTTGTTTTAACGTTCTAATGTCAGTTTTTTATTTGAAGACTAAATGGTAAGATAACTCAAATGCAGTCCAAGTGCTAACCTATAAGCCGCAGGGGTTCCCAAATTGTGTTCCGCGGAACACTTCTCACGGTATACAAGTGTTCCGCGGAACACCAATTTGGGAACCCCTGCAGTATAAGGTATAATTTTTTCTCTCTCTCTATATCAATCAATCAAATTCTATAACTACTGAAGTTAATAATCTTTATTAATTCCCAAGTATTTTTTGCCGATCTGCAAAACTTGAAGGTTACTTAAAAAATTGGTTTCACATATTTTGAATCAATAAGTAAAATGACCCGCATCGATCCGGGTCAACCCCCCTTCCCCCCCCCAAATCGGTCAGATAATAAAAACTTGAAGTGAAGCACAACCCCAGCGAAAAAAGAAATTGCTGAGTCCGCTGAATTCAAATCGCTTGAATTAATGCCCAAAGAAATTCTGAATTATACGCACCGACATTTCTCTGTATATAATAAAACACCAAAGATATATATATATTATATATATATATATATATATATATATATATTCAAGCTGAAGTAATAAATAAGCTGAGTAGTGTGTGTGTGTGTGTGTGTGTTTACAACGGAATTTAGTGTTACGTTACGAGCGATAATGGTCGCGTTATTTGAATTCATGCACACAAATTGATCGCTCTTCAATTAATTTGTCCTTTTGTTGCAATATAAAACAAAGCAGAAACGAAATACGAAATAACAAGAGTTGATGATCAACACAAAACCAAGTTATAAGGAGTTACAAGGTCCAGGAAAACTCAGACCTTTCGGTCCATTCAGGGAGGTTCTTCTTATTAAACTGGTTCATTTTTAACCTATTCTAGCAGTAGTAGAAAAATGGATGGAAAAGCATAAGGCTCTCTCCTCACTCTCCGCTCCCTTCCCTCCATAGACGGGTACGAAAAAAGGTTGAAAAAATACCTTCACTCTGAAAAAGTAACCAAGGAAACTTTACAGGAAAGAGGAGAATATATAAGCTACCTGTACAATTACGTTATGCACACACACAGATCGTACATTAGATAGCACTAGAGTTTCTCAACCGGAATCCCGGGATCTCGGGCGGAAAATGATAACCTTAAATCCTGGGACAAGCGCAGCAAATCCCAAGATTTCCCTGGTTTTATAAAGTATTCTAAAAATGTTATTTCAAATAGTTTTACGTTAATTTACTACTATTGTATCTAGAAAATACAAACATAAAGACTATGATGACAAATTTATAATAGCACGAATCACGTTGCGTTGTACAACTCGAATAGTGCCTATAATATGCCCTGTATGATGATGTGCGTGTGTAATATGACTGGTATTTTTGATGATTGACTCGGACTGAAAACCAGTCATTTGATTTCCCTGAATCGAACATTTTGCGTTTTGGTAGATTTTAATTTTGGTTATTATTTTCAATTGAGTGTCGCACCTTTTGCTGTTGATATTTGTTTTACTAAAAATTAGAAGTGTATAAAAGGTGTTGTGTTTGTATAAATTACACTATATAATTTATTTTTGTTGATGTGCAAAGCTGCAATTTAGCATTGTAAGCATAGCCGTTAAGGCTATATACCGTATTTATGTTTTTGCAGTGTTTGAAACTCGGCCTAGGCTCTATCCTTTATTATATTTAGCATTATTGTGTTACTAATCTAGATTTATCTAATACGTAAACAGTTTAAGACTTTATCATCATTAGTTTTATAAACCGGGAAATCCCGGGATCCCGGGACGATGGCCAATTTTGTCCCGGTAAACCGCAATAGTGAAAACCCCTGAAAACGAGAAATCCTAAGTAGCACCGCTGTATAAACTAACCAATATATATACTTGTGCCGATCTTGCATCAAACAACTTGGTTTAGTCACCAAAACTTCGAACATATGGTTTGATTTTATGCAAAATATTTACAGCTCTATTTCCTGACGTATCAGCCTAACAAAGACCACATGACCCACTTCAGGCTAGCCCCAAAAGGATTAAGAGAGAGAGGTAAAGGTTAAACTCTCCATGTCTACACCCACGTACGCGCAAAGCCATCACGCCGGCAAAGTGATGGAATGCTCCTACAGGATAGGGATGGAAACAGGAATTAAGAGCAAAAATCAAATTTTCCATACCGTGTTCTCACCCGTCACGTGCATCCAGCCATCCAAGAGAGAGTAGAGAAAAGAAGAAATGGTGACGGCAGAAACGCAACTCAACCTCGCCTAATCAATGCCATACATTTTTTTTTTTATGAAATTTTTTACAAAATATTTTTCTATTTCATTCTTAGATATATTAACAAGGCATGCAAGTGTGTGAGCGTGTTTTCTATAATTGGATGTCTGTCCTGTGTATGCATCTGTCAACTCTTTGAATGTCGTCGAGTTTCAACTTGGGTCTCCCGCCGTGAAAAGTGTTTATGCAGCAAGTGATATGTTGTCATTCAAACCTCGCGGTGTTGTGCCACCACAAGAATAGAGAAAATCTCTTTCTCGCGAGGAATATCAGTGGAAGGTCACTGTATCTATCTCCGTGTACGTGTCCTTATGGAGAATGAAAGTGTTTCGTGAGTGATCACCTGTTGTTTGCTACGGCTAATTCAAGAGTCTCCCACTTAGAGAAAGAGAGAGAGAGGAAAAAACCTTTTTTGATTTTGATCATTCTTTTATGCAGTTTCCGAATTAAGAACCGCGGCGGCTGATTCTGAAAGCGCGGGTTCGACTACGGGCTCAGACGTTGTGCATGATTTCAGATTGAGTGATGAAGACGTTTCCTTCGAGTTTTCCTTGGCAGAGTCGTGGTTCGGATTTATGTTAATGTTAGTGGTGCCCCAAAGTGGGACGACAGCTTGACTTTAGTCTGAATAAACAATTCGGGCGGAACTGAAATGTTAAAAGTATTAAGCTAGGATTTTTTGTTGTTGTTGTTGTTTTGTTTCAAGCGAGTTTGGAAAGGTTTTGTAAACATCTAGAAATTCTAGATGAAGATGAAATTAGCCATGCATATGGTGGCGCTATCACAGTCCTCATCGTCAAGTGAAGTTATTTCGCAATAACATTCACTCCCTTTCTTGCCCCCCATCCCCATCTTGGCTGCTTTATAAGCATCTCATTAGCGTATCATCCAAAATGAGACTTGGAACTATGTCTGATTTACCATGGCACGCATTAACCATATTCATTCTCACGTGGATTACTGTTTCAACCTTTTTCGTGGATTACTGTTTCAACCTTTTTCGTGGATTACTGTTTCAACCTTTTTCGTGGATTACTGTTTCAACCTTTTTCGTGGATTACTGTTTCAACCTTTTTCGTGGATTACTGTTTCAACCTTTTTCGTGGATTACTGTTTCAACCTTTTTCGTGGATTACTGTTTCAACCTTTTTTATGGATTACTGTTTCAACCTTTTTTATGGACCGAATATGGTGAGAAGTTAAACTGAATTACCGGAACAAGATTGAGATAATGAATCAATATAATTCTCGCTTTGCGGATCATTCCCACGTAAACGCCAATTCTATTCGTCTTTCCTCCGCACACGCAGATACTGGGAGGGGGAGAGGGAGGAGGGGATAAGGATGTTTATCTAAATAATGTAAATTGATTCGTATAATTTCCTTGCACCACAATCGTCCCATAAGAATTTATAAGAATGTTCAACGACCACCACGATAGTGATTCGTATTTCTAAAACTCGTATACCAGGATCGTGGTTACGATTTCACGTTAATTAAACTGGAGGGGTTCCTTCCAATGTGGTCATCGTATTTGACCTTCGCACTAATAATAATGATTGGGATGGAATTTTGAGAGAATATACAAATAGATTATTTTTAACTCCGTGACACGTGAATGCATATGTTATTTTTAATTCTTTTAAAACGTAATAAATAAAGAAGAAATTAGTTATATTTTTAAGCTTTTAATTATTACCAAAGAATTTTATTAGGTGCTTATTGTCAATTAAAGATAAAACGAGATGAAAAATTGTAAATTCTGCCTTTAATCTAAATTGATAAAAAAAATCATAAAACATTAAATCGTTGATGCGGTCAAAATTGAGTGTGTTACAAGGAAAAGAAGTACCTCAAAAAGCCTTGCGGCCCATACCGAGGAGGTACCAATGGCAACGGGTGCCACGGAAAATTTTCTACACACTCAAATAGTGTGCAAGATTTGGTCTAACCTTTTCTTGAAATGATCCACAGAGGAACTGTTCACAACTTCTGAAGGTAACCTGTTCCACGTGTCACAGATCTTATACGTAAAGTAATTCCAACACACACTATTCCTAAACCGTTTCAAATCCAACTTCCAACCATTGTTGCGAGTTGGGTTATCATTTAAACTAAACATGCTACTGAAATCGGCATCGTTGAACCCGTGTAAGAACTTGAAAACCTCGATGAGTTGACCGCTCAGCCTATGAGTTTCCAGCGAAAACAAGTTCAGGGCGCGTAACCGTCGATTGTAGCCCATATGCCTAACGGAAGGTATTAACTTCGTGGGCCTCGCCTGGACTCGCTCCAGCCTCTCAATATCTTTCCTGAGGGTGGGCGACCAGAACTGCACAGCATACTCCATGTGCGGCCGAACCAGGGAATTGTACAGAGAGAGCACAATCTCCCTGTTCCGAAACTGAAATTGCCTCCTGATATAATCCAACATCTTCTGGGCTTTCTTTTCAACCTCTACGCACTGTTTGGTAAACTTAAGGTCGCTGCTAATTAGCACACCCAAGTCCTTTTCCAAATCAGTGGCCTCGATATTACTCCCCAACATCGTGTAGTTCGACTTGGGATTGGCATAGCCAATATGCATCACTTTGCATTTACCCAAATTAAATGGCATTTACCATTTTTCGGACCACTCTCCTATCCTACTTTCGGACCACTCTCCTATCCTACTTTCGGACCACTCTCCTATCCTACTTTCGGACCACTCTCCTATCCTACTTTCGGAGAGAGAGAGAGAGAGAGAGAGAGAGAGAGAGAGAGAGAGAGAGAGAGAGAGAGAGAGAGATGCAATGGAACTGAATTGCATTGATCCTTTTAGTTTTGAGATTTTATTTACTCTCGTTGGGGAGTTTGTTGCGCGTGTTCTTGACGTGGTTGAGGGAACGATAAATAATACGTATTTATAATCCACTCTTTGCCTACTCAATGTTCTATTTTTTATTAAGATAAAATTTAATTCACAACTGAATAAGTCCATTTCTTTAATCATCCTGAGGGAAGTTTGTGCGAGACTGTGTTGTGATAGAAGTTTTTCGGAACTATTTTGAACCCCGTCCATCCATGTTTAAGGACATTGAACACCCCCCCCGCCGACTTATTGTTGTTTTTGCTCTCGTGTGTTTGTTGTGTAAAAGGAATACGAGTGACTGCTCGTCTCCGCCTCAGTATGTGGTGTTTAGCTACTGTCAAGAATCGTTCGGTTTGTTACAGTACTTTCGCTAAAAATTACACACACTGACTGACCCAAGCATACTTGTGTGTGTATATGTATACACACACACACACACACACACACACACACACACAGGGTGTTTCATAACATGTGGGACGCACTTTCAGGATGGATTCAGGGCCTGAAAACAATGAAAAAAGTTTATATAACCATATGCCCGAAATCGCTTTGTTTACAGCCCGTTTTGTGTTCCAGCACTGCTTGCCGACAATGTTTGCGAGTGTGTACGAGACTTATTTCATGTATGGCCATGCCGATGTAATGTTTCATACACACTATGACATGTTTCAACATCGTTGAGTGTAGAGCCATCAGTCAATCCAGAGGTGCATCGCGGTGTTTCACTGTTCGTATTCGTAACTTCTTACCGTGAATAAGTGCAGTTCAGTGAAAAAAAAACACCTTAAAAGTTTTTGTGCTATTCAGTGATAGTGTGAATTTGAAGTGAGAATGGAGGCTTATTCAAATAGAGAAATGGCAAACATACATCTCATGTATGGACTTGCCGAGTGTAATGCGGCCGCAGCAAGACGTCTGTATGCGGAAAGGTTTCCGAATCGCCGTCTGCTAGATAAGAAGACCTTTCAGAGAATAGACGAGCGTCTTAGTGATACAGGATCATTCAACAAGCGAGTTTCAGATGGTGGTAGACCAATCAGCGCCAGAACTGTTGAGTTGGAAGAGCGGGTCCTGAATCGCGTCAGCACCCGAAGGATAGCAGCAGCAGCAGCAGCAGAGGGTGTAAAATGCACAACTGTGTGGAGAATTTTACGGGAACAACAGCTTTACCCATATTACATTCAAAGAGTACAAGGCCTTACTGAAGCTGATTTCCTACCACGAGCGGCTTTTTGTACTTGGTTCCTTCACCAATGTGCTCGCGATGCTCTTTCTCTATCCTCCGTGTTGTTTTCTGATGAGGCTGCCTTCACAAGAAATTGCGTGATCAATTTTCACAACACTCATCACTGGTCCGAAGAGAATCCGCATGACATCATCCAGTCAAGGCATCAACAACAATTTAGTATCAATGTACTGTATGGGCAGGACTTGTGGGCCATTCAAAAACCACGTGGTCCTAAAAGGGGGCAGGGGATTACTTATTTGACCACCAAGGACCACATGGGGGAGGGGGATTTTGACGTTTAACCACGTGGCCAATACTAAGCATTAAAATATCCTGTAAGCCGACGTGTAGAACAAAGATGCCAGAAAATCCAGCAATACCTGGAATGTTTGAACGCGTCAGGCAGTCTATGACAAGGCGTGTTCAGGCGTGTATTCAAGCGCAAGGCGGTCATTTTGAGCAGTTCCTTTAAAGGTAAGGCGGATACTTGCTGGAACACATAATGGGCTGTAACTCGGAAACAAAGCGATTTCGGGCATGTTTTTATATAAACTTTTTTCATTGTTTTCAAGTCCTGAATCCATCCTGAAAGTGCGTCCCACATGTTATGAAGCACCCTTCGTCAACCTTGGTTTTGCTTCCGCCCGAACTGCTCATTCTGACGGAGGTCAAGCTTGTCACTCCACCTTAGACCTACAGTTTAGCGTGGAATCCGAACCACGCCCCACCAGCAGCCCAGCGTCTTAACCACTAGGCTACCCAGGGTACCCATTTATCTACCAACAAATTTCTTTGTGTGGAAGGATGAACAGCTGGGTTTTCCTGCGCGCCGCCTGCCGTCACCGGGTCCCGATCCTGTGGACGATGGAATCGTAGTCGGCGACGCTAACTACTACACTACCGAGGCGCATTGTGTATATATATATATATATATATATATATATATATATATATATATATATACACAGGGTGAGTCAAAAGTCTGGAACATAGGAACTATGTTTTTCAATGCAAATATATATGTATATTTGCATGACTTTTGACTCACCTTCTATATATATATATATATATATATATATATATATACACACATAATTTATTTATTTATTTCATACGATACCTGACAAAGTAGACGGACGAACACTGTACACATACTGTAAAGTTTTAATTAATGTCGTTGATTTTACACACTAGAATAATATATTGTTATTAATGAATTGGTTGCACAGATTATGAAGTTATCGGTAGATAGATTAAGAAGTAAACGTTAGACATTACTGATGAAGTTCAACTACTCCACAAAGAGTACTTGAAAAGCAGCGCGCGCTTTTACGTCCTCTGGTTACGGCAAGATTTGAGAGATTTTAAGAAAAGAATTTGGTGTATATATATAATGGCCCCTCGCTCCCTTTTGCCCCCTTTTGACACCCTACCGCCATAAACCCGCCAAAAACCGCTTAAGACTGCGGTGTTGTCCTCGCGCCGCCAACGGCTTGATCGTTAGCCATGATGGACCGCGTCGTAACTCTGTGCTGCAAATTGGCAGAGCTGGAGGTCTCAAAATTTTTACCTAAATATATATATATATATATATGTGTGTGTGTGTGTGTGTGTGTGTATATATATATATATATATATATATATATATATATATAGGGTGATACAGAAAGGTATTCCAAAAATAATTCTGTAAAGTTATTTTTGGGAATGAATATATAAAACCTTGGTTTTGCTTCCGCCCGAATTGTTCGTTCTGACCAAGGTCAAGCTTGTTGGTCCACCTTGGACCTACAACTTAACGTGGAATCACGACCTTCCGATCAGTAGCCCAGCGTCTTAACCACTAAGTTATTTATCTACCAACCTATTTTTCTGGAAGGGATAAACAGCTGGGTAAGCTTCCCGCCGTCTGGTTTCGCCGGAAATCGAACCCAGATTCGAAAAGTTCTTAGTCAGCGATGCTAACCAACTATACGACCGAACCGAGGAGCATATATATATATATATATGTATATATTAGACTCCAGATCTATTTGTCTATCCGTTTAAAGCATTTCAATTCACGTTGCTCAAGTGACGCCTCGGAGCATCGTTTATACATGACACGTCCCTTTTTTTTTTCAGTCTAAAATTTCATGGCACACCAGAAATGTATTTAAGGGATCAACTTTATAAAGATATTAATTTATCTCTGAACGAAATGTCAAGTTATCACAGAGGATTTATTTTTATAATTAATTGTAAATTATTCTAATGTAATTTAGTATTTCGAGGGTACATTTAATTAAATACCCAGGCAATTTCTAGTCGCCAAGTCGATTCGCGGTTGTTGGTACTGATTGAATACCGTTGTTTGAATTAAAAATGTACTCTAAAAAGGTACTTGACTTTATGCATGGGTATTTAATATCATGGGTATACATGGGTATTTAATATCATATTACGTTCATCTCTTGATATTGGTGTTAATTACAGAATTAGGTTGTTTACATTAGTTCTCGGGATGAAAGTAGGGTTTCTAACGACCTTGCCAACGTCAGTAGCTCAGTGGGAAACACTGTTTCACTATAGGTGACGTGAAGACACTGAGGTTGGGGGGAGGGGTTCGGTTCCCGATGGTGTGGGGTAATCCAAGAGTCGACCCACTGGATCGCATTAGTCTGGCCTGAGCACTGTGCCAGTTTCTGAACCTCATAACATTATTATTGTAAAGGCCTTTCCTTGACTACCTACCGAATGCTTCTTACCCCCCCCCTCTCTCGAGTTGTTTTTTCCGAGGTTTTTGTATAAAACCTTACTAATTATACAGGGTGTTTCTAAAGTGGTACAACCCAATTATATAACTATATATATATTGGGTTGCCTGACTTTAGAAACACCCTTAGTTTTCCTGGTAAGATGAATCCATCATCCTGATAATGACACTTTCTTAATACTAATTTCTCTTACTAATTGTTAGGTTTCTAACTGACTTCTTGATTCTCCTAATTTACTCTATGCGTACCTACTACTGCCACCACTACTGAATTATTATCGCTCTTCCGCTTTCTTTATACTGTTATCGCTCGTGATTACATTTTCCTCAATTATTATACTACTTCCTTGATCCTTAAAACTAACTAACTAAAAAGTTAAGTTTTATCTCAAACACGTGATACGGGGTGATGATCCCCATACAAGACTGCGGATCATGTTCATGCTTCATAGGCGCACTGCAAAATTTTAATGTAAATGAGTACAAAAAAATACTAAATGTTTTATTGATTAAATTTCAATATTTTAGGGTCCCGTTTTTGTGAAGGAGGAGGAGAAGGGGTTTAGGGGCTTTAAATAACGGTTATAACTTCTGTTTTCACATTTAACCTTGAAATTTCGTCGTGTGGGGTAGAATTTTTTTTTCCAAAATAAAATCTAAGGCCTTACTTTGCCGTATTTCACTTAAAAAATACAGCCTGTAAATGACTATGTAATGATTGCCCCCTATGATTTTTTATTGATTTCAATTGATTTGTAGAAAGTACAGTTTAAAAAATCTTCAGTTTAATGTGCGTGAGCCTATTATCTCTACGCGAAGGAAATTAAAATTTCATCCAATCTACAGTAAATACATTTCTGAAGAAATTTCTCTTGAATTGGTGCGGGATATATTGTCAATTGTTACACAAACGTATAGCAAGCGACCGCCATTAAAAGAATGGGCAAGATACGTTAAACACTTGAAAGTTCCCCCCAGAATGGGAAAATGAAATGTCAAACGAGGTTTCCAAATCTCCTTGGAGTGTACATCTGCATATGTGAGGCCCTCCTAGGAAGAAGTGGCTAAGCGACAAAAGTAAAACACGCCATTTACCATGTTATAAAGTTGTACCAAATTTGAAAGTGGAATAACTTTTGAAATTTTTAAAATATTTCGACGACATATCTTCAAAAGTTATTTCACTTTCAAATTGGTACAATTTTGTAAAGCGTTTTCTGGCGTTTTTTTAACTTTTGTCGCTTAGCCACTTCTTCCTCGGAGGACTTCATACGTATGGAAAGAAACCATTATAGCGTTTTCAGCCAACAAATATTCATCCACATCCTGTTAATAAAAATCATGTTTCTCACACTGTACATACGTTGTTATTTGAATAATTCTAAACTATGCCATTATTAATTCAGGACCAGGAAGCGAACACGTGAAGAGAAAAGGGTCAATTTGATAAAATGATGCAACAAATTAGGAGGGACACACACAGTCTCTCTCTCTCTCTCTCTCTCTCTCTCTCTCTCTCTCTCTCTCTTGTTTTCGCGCAGGACCCGTGATTTTAGAATTGTACGATTAATTTGTCGCTGTTTTATAGGTACGACATTGATGACGCCACGACTGATGACGCCACGACTGATGACGCCACGACGCGCCAATGGTTTCCATGGTTTTGCTCTTTCTACTCGAATAAATAATCCTGCCCTAATTATTATCCAATTTGCATGGTGGATTTATTTACCAGATGAACATTCCTTCCATCCGGTTGAGGAAAGTGTGTGTGTGTGTGTGTGTGTGGATAGCGTTTAAGCTTTGAGCAAAATAAGAGAGTTATACATAGGAATAAAGAATATACAAGGGGAAATAGAGAGAGAGGATGAGGGAGAGGGGGGGGAGGGAGAGCTAGGGGGAAAGCCAGCAACAGGTGGTACTGTCTCTGCTTTTCCTAGTCTTGTCTTACTTATTTTAAAAAAAATATATATATATATTTTTGAATTTGATGACAACGCTTTCAGATCACGCTTGAATGATATTCAGGATGTCGTTTTCCTTCGCTATTCATGAAGGGAAATCATATAACTTTTTTTTAATTTTTATTTCTTTGCAAATTTATTGTATTTTTAAAGTTCGCTTTTGGTGTAGTTCGGAATACATTGGATCGTAATGGCTTCCTTTGCTTGCTAAATTTTCTGATACTGTAAATTTGGTCTTTTAGTTCTTAAAGGAGGTTCAGTTGGATAACACACACACACACAACACACAACACACAACACACAACACACATAATCACTGGATATCCAGAACAGATTTTTAAAAATATTAATTGATTTCCTAATTTTTTAGTATATTTTACTGTCCAGGTGTCTCTTTGAGAGTGCAGAAAATCGTCTGGCATTAACTAAAACGAAATTAGTAAAGTATAGCTGTTTGCTCGAGGTTTCATGCCCTCCTCCTTCGTTCGGGTATACTTACTCGCTCTTACTCGTCTTCCCATTCACCATAATTACCTTCCTATCTTTCTCCCTTTCCTGTATGTACCCCCCTTGTCATCATTCATTTACTCCCTCACTGTACACACTCGCTTATTCTCACTTACTCATTCCTCACCAACAAATCATCACTCACTCAATTACGCGTGGACTCATTATACTCGAGTTATATATATATATATATATATATATATATATATATATATATATATATATTATATATATATATTAATATATATAACCTTGGTTTAGCCTTGGTTTACCTTCCGCCCGAATTGTTCATTCTGAGAAAGATCAAGCTTGTCGCTCCACCTTCAACCTACAGTTTAACGTGGAATTCAAACCACACCCCACCAGCATCCCAGCGTCTTACTAGGCTACCCATGGTACCCATTTATATACCAACCAATTTTTTTTTGTGTGGAAGGATGAACAGCTGGGTTTTATTGCGTGCCACTGCCGTCACCGGGTCTCGATCACGGGGCCGATGGATTCGTTGTTAGCGACGCTAATCACTGCACTACCGAGGCCATATATATATATATATAATGTACCTAATGCTATGGCAACAACCTTTGATTGTAATCGCGTGGTATACGATCTCTGCTTCCCCAAAACAGGAGGTTTCTTTTGACAACTGATTATAAAAACATTGGGTGTCATTGAAAACCATTTACTGTGTGCCGTAATCATCCTGAATTTCGGGGACCTCTCCTGCTTTTGTTATTGTTATTGTTGTTTTCTGCCATACGTTATCGTGTGTGCGTCACACACACACACACACTCTCTCTCTCTCTCTCTCTCTCTCTCT
>JAJOZX010003021.1:530000-552500 GCA_023014485.1 Bathynomus jamesi
ACTCGAGTATTTATACCCAGCAGAAGTCTGTCAGTGGTCTGAATTGTAGTCTGGGCATGCAGGACATGAAGACGTTTTATGAGGGAATGGGACAATTATACCAAAACAGGGCATTGGTTTCTGCCCTATGTAGGGGAATTTCGACTTATGACTGATCGAGGCCCGTGGTGTAATGGATAGCGCATCTGACCGGCAATCGGAAGATCCTGGGTTCGATTCCCGGGCGGTTCACCTCTTTTTTCATGTGTTCGTTATTTCTCTTCCTCGTGTGCAGAACGCTCCTCTATACTTACGTCGTTTCTATACATTAATATACTGCGTGGTCATTGCAGTTATATATATATATATATATATATATATATATATATATATATATATATATATAATGGTGCAAAACACTACCAATGAATCGTGTTAAATTTTATGCAAGGATAAAAAGACCGCAATAAAAGTAGTTTTAAAAAAAAACATTAAAAACAAAGGAACAACGTTTTGCGTTGCATTATCCAGTTTATTCTAGGGTTTGAAGTTAAAATGTAATGAAAAATTGTATTATTTTTGGTCCCCGTTGTGACAGCATGTGTTTTTAATTCACTGTTCCAGTGACTTTAATATTATTTCGCCAACATATTTTAGTTCGCAGTCCTTGCAAGGAACATTATAAACACCTCTCTTATTTTCGTTATTAAAATTAGTCTTTTTAACCCTTTCATACCCAAATTAAGTCGAAAAGTAAAAAAAAAAAATTGGGATATAAAAATCGTTTAATTGGACCCCAAATAACTGAAAAATATATTTTACAAAGTTTTATTGTTCATAATTAATAAAATACGAAATGTGTTAAATTTCACACATTGGGAACTGGAAGGTCTAAAATTGCTTCCAAAGTTAACGATGAAAATTTCACACACTGGGCATTAAAGGGTTAAGCACTTTTTGAATGATATGGTCATATTTTAAAACTAAATATTTTTAAGTCTTAAGACGGTAGTTGTTTCTTCAGGTCTCTGCAGTAAGGAAAATTTAAAATTTTACCTTAAAAAATGGGTTTGTAAGGAGACTTATGTTTGTAGAAAGATTTTTTAACATAAAAAGTTTGGTATTGAAAGCTGGAAGGTAGCCATATTTTTCAAAAACATTGCAAATTTTGGGTGCTACTTCCTATATGTAAACTTTACAGCACAAACTTTTACATTTGTTAAGAGAAACTATCGAAGACTGATATCTGAATTCAATCTGAGTGGTAAGAATCCGAGTGATTTCGGTGTGAGGGCCAGATAGCGTGAATGAATATAATAATAATACGCGTGCATTGTAATGAAACCATTATCAAACGTTGGTCCGAGATTAGATTTTCAGCGGTCCATGGGATTCCCAAAGCAAATATAAATTCCAGGGTTGTGGAGTCGGTCCAAAATTTTCCGACTCCGACTCCACACATTGTAAAAATTCGACTCCGACTCCACACATTGTAAAAAATCTAAAAATCCGACTCCGACGCCTCACATTTTAAATATACGACTCCGACTCCTCTAGTGTTTCACTCTATAATTATCATAATAATAAGACATTTCATCACCACCACATGAATCGTCAGGTTACTTTCTAGGATAAGGGAACATTCAAATATTAAGAAGGATATTGACTTGTAGATATTATCATATTAAGGGATTTTTATTTTTTCCAATAATATATATATATATATATATATATATATATATATATATATATATATATATATATAATAAATGAAAAAGATTCTCTTAAACATAATTAAGGTCTAACCAGTAGTAGTCCTACTTAAAATTGAATAACCCTTCTTAACCTAGTGGCTATAACCAGGGTTGTGGAGTCGGTCCAAAATTTTCCGACTCCGACTCCACACATTGTAAAATTCGACTCCGACTCCGCCCTGAAACGTGCGACTCCACGACTCCGACTCCGACTCCACAACCCTGATAAATTCTTAACTAGTTCTTAAAATTGCGTTGAATTTTGTAAACGTTGTGTACTTTTATTTATTGAAGTTACTCCACTAAGTTCTTTCGTTATTTTTTAAATATGATTTTGCTCGGGTTTTCAACCTATTCTTATTTCGAGAGCAAAATATCATTTCCGAAGTGAACAAACGAAACGTTGGCTTACGAATAATGGAAGCAAAGTCACTGTTTCACTCGGTAATAAAGATTGCTTTAGGTGAGAAAGAATATCAATAAAATTAACTTTTTTAAGCATTGAAACACATGCAATACGGGGAGGGATTTAAATTGGTGGGTAGCGATTTGAAATGGTGGAAAGAATTGCCTAAGACCTAATGTTCTCAGTGAGGGACGTCTTAACATTTGCTAAATGCATACTCATTTTTGGGATTCCCATTTCCCCACTCCCCTCCTCCACTGTTGCAACAGTGTTTTGGGGGTGAATATTGCAATACTTTGAAAGGCAGAATGAAAAGCTATTTCTCGAATGGTGACTACAGAAAATAGTTATTCCAATTTTATCTACGAAATCTCTAATGAAGGTTATGTATAGTTAGGTAAAGTTAAATTAAGTTAGCTTATACCCGGTTTGGTTAGGTTAAGTTAGAACACACTGGTTTTCGTCTTTGTTAGTGTGGGTCCAAACACATTCGTTAAAAAAATATTGAATTCAGAAATTTTTTTTCGACACGTGGAGAATTTGGTTGGTCAGTCAAAATTTCTATCTTGCCAAGTTCCCATTTTCGTTTTCTATCTTAATATTCATAAACTGTAAGAGGACTGTGCATCGTGTTACACCACGAAAACTACAACTCAATCGGAGAAGCAAAACGGGATGTTATAGTTTCCATAGACACCTACTATAGACACCCTATAGACAGTCTAGGGTGGTCCTCAAAATCGAAAGTTGGAATTATTCAGCTCCCAGGGCCTCAATCTATGAGGTTACCCATAAAAACACTGTGGTTAAAATTTCATTGAGAAATAATAATATTTACCCTGTGCTCATGAAGGTTGAAGTTTATAGGGTATACCAGCCTCCGGGTCCCCCCCATTTAAGGGTATTAGCCGCTCAGGGGCGGGGGTCTCATGGGTGCTGACGCCACTCATTGTCGTCCAGTTCGCAGCGTGGCCTTCCGAGCGTCCGGGAATTTCTTCCGGTGCTCTGCAACACCCAGGAGCATGTACTGCAGCTGGTCCTCCTTCTTCGTGTGGCGCCTGTTGTATTCTTGTGCCAACGCCACGGCCCGCTCGGCATGGTCGTTGGTCACGGACAAGTTCCGAACCACCTCGGCAGCCGCTTGGAATTGCTCGCTGTCCGGCCATTTCGACACATCCTGTTCCAGGAATCCACGTCGCAATTGGAGTCGGTCGAAGAACTGGCGAGTCCTCCCCGTCACGAATGTCTCTAATGACAGGGAAGAGCACGCCAGGACCGACGCTCTCTTGGGCGGGTCCTCCTCCGTTGGCTCCTCCAACATCGCAGCAGTCTTCGCCTTCTTCGTTTCCGGAGGAACATCGTCGTCGAAGAGAGCCAGGGCCATCAACTCCTCGGACAAGTACCACAGGTGGTTGGCGAATTTCGACTTGGCTGCTTTCGCCACCTCCTTGTCTTCGTATTTTTCCAGAGCCTGGAGGAGCCAGAGATCTCTCAGGGGGGCCTTCGCTGCGTTCGGGGCCTCCGTCCACGCCTTTGTGTAGAACTTCACGGCGAACACGCTCAGGCGCCGAACTCCGGCCTCTTCCTTGGCTGTGAGCCGTAACTGCCGCCGGAACATCCATACCTTCAGGGCGTACAACACCTTCGACATCCAGCGGGCCTGGTGCATCGCACCGGGCGCTCGGAACCGAATCCCACGGGGGGGCACTCCGCCGAGGAAGATGATGGTGAGTTCCAAGAGCTCCAAATAATCATCCCGGGTGTGACCTTTCTGCAAGGCCTTCTTGCAGAACTCGATGATGGAGTCTGCATCCTCCTCGACGATTTGACGAGCGCTGGCATCACTCATGACGTGGTCGTAATCTTCTTGGTTCA
This sequence comes from Bathynomus jamesi, assembly GCA_023014485.1. Classification (NCBI taxonomy): domain Eukaryota; kingdom Metazoa; phylum Arthropoda; class Malacostraca; order Isopoda; family Cirolanidae; genus Bathynomus; species Bathynomus jamesi. The sequence goes on from JAJOZX010003021.1 coordinate 534,015, forward strand.
CAAACTCCCATTGCGCCTTGAATCGCTTGAAGAGCTGAACCTCGGGTGCCAACGACGGTCCAAAGACTTCCGTGAAAACCGCACTGACAAGAAGCTCCAGGACATGGTGACGACATGCCAGATAGAGGAGGCTTCTCCCAAGTTCCTGCTCGATCAGCACGCATGCACCTGTGTTCTTTCCCGTGTTTGAAGCCGTAGTGTCGAACGAGAGGGCACCAACTTTGTCATCCAATCCCCAGTCTCGCAGAGCTTCCACCACAGCTTTGGCACAGTTTGCACCAGTACCGGAACCGAGCTTGGCGACCTGGAGGAGCTGCACCTCGCCGCCACAAGATACCAGGATCGGGAGTCGATCAACCTGTTCCTTGGACGTCAGATCCGCCATCAGCTTCCCATCCCAGTGAACAACGAGCGCAGCTTCTCGATGGAAGGGCTCCTTGAGCTGAGCGGCAACTTGTTGGCGTTGCGCCATCCTCTGGCGCCGTATGGACGACCGGTTGATGTTCAACTCATCAATGTTGTGGCCAAGGGACCGAGCCGTCTCACCGAGCACGTAAACGGCGTCGCGGTCGGTCAGCTTCGTGCGGTCCAAGCTAGCCGCCAGTGCCGGTGAAATGATATTCGCCGGCCGACTGCGCTTGGGTGGGCTGCAACCTCCGACAGCGCCACGGGTGGGAGAGTCGCTGGGGGGTGAAGAGCTCGAGCTGGAAGAGGCCAATTCTGCTGTTTGAGAAGTAGTGGCCATTTCTTCAGTCGCACGGCGCCGACGGCGTTGTTCAGCCTCCCTCCGCTGCGCAACATTGCGCTCTGTGCGAGCCAGGACCACATCAGCTCCTCCCATGGTCCCCCTGCGGCCGGGTTCTCGTTGGGCGATCAGGAAGGCCTTGTCCTCCTCGATGTTCATCATGTTCAGTGCGTCAGCGTGGGCGACATCGAAGAGGTTGCAGAACATCTGCTGGAAGGAGGCTTCCCGTGCAATCTGGGCATCTGAGCGTCGATTCTTGTTCTTCTTGAGAAGCTTGTATTCGCCATACAACTTCTCTAGCTTCTCAGTGATGTGGTCTCGTCTCGTCGTTGGAATCCGCGCTTTCGTCCACAAGATAAGCACTTCATCAGCAACGGCCGTGACAGCCTCCCTCGTCGTCGTTGCCGCCTTCATGCTCAGCTTGTGCAGAGTCAGGCCGAGGACGTCGCCGATGGACGGCAGCTTGCTCCCCGTGAGTGCAGAGACTGACGTCACAAGGAAGTCTCTTGAACGTGTACTGGCCATTTCACCAAAATAACACCTGGGGAAGATACATTGGAAACGTTTAATACCAATTCTAAAGGCAAGCCAAAAAAAAACACTAATCTGTCAACGGTGAGAGCAACACCACACACAATCCGACCCTCTCAGCAAGGCGTGTCAACGGCCCACATAGGGGCATAACTTTAACCTTCTTGAGCACAGGGTAAATATTATTATTTCTCAATGACATTTTAACCACAGTGTTTTTATGCATAACCTCACAGATTGAGACCCTGGGAGCAAGAGAAATATACGTTTGAAAATCCCCCCCTATGCTTGAGGACCACCCTAAATTTATTAGACACCCTTTGAACACTTTTTGGAAATTCCTTGGTTGTCATATGCGAAAACAGTCATCCTCTCACATCCGTGACATTTCTAAAGAAAACCCTTAACTAAGCTTTGGTTATGAAGACCATGCTATAATAAAAAGAAAAACTTACAAGATAATAATTTTTTATATTTTGTCCACGCCATGTAATATGTGACCTTTTAAAATTAAAAAAAAAAAAATCATACCCACTGTATCAAATTGTCCTTTGCCAGCAATCGCTGCTCTGTACACATTCTTGGCATCGTGTCGTATATCGTCAGAAGGGTTCATTGTTCATTTGATTCCGTTTTGTATGCAGCATGTTCTAAAGCATCTCTACGTTTGTTGTACCCTTCGTCTTGAACCTTTGGTCAAATCTATCCTACAACATCGTCTGTCAAATGAGATGGACATGTCATCGCTTTTAGCACTTGCTGTTTTTGTTCCTGGAAGTATTATGACACGATGTTGAAAAATAGAATGATAGCAGCTTTTACTAGAACTCCATTTACTACAAAAAAGACCCTGTTTGACAAACAGGAAAACAACTTCACACATTCATGTTGCTACTGCCATGTTTAACTGTAAGGTTTTGTCATTTTCATTCACTTTTCTTAAAAATTCTTCTGTTAAGAGTTGAAAACGTCAAATTTAGTTTCATTTAACCGTAATGTACTTCTCCATTGTTCTAATGTCAAATTTTATGGTTCAATTCTTAACCCTTATGGACAGAATTTTCTGTAGGGTTAAGTTATAAATGCGTGTATATGGAAGGTTAGAAATTTGTAACAGTTGTCCATATAGGGTTAATTCTTTCGTGCTGCTGCTGCCCTTCCCATCATTCGCACTTTACGTAGTTGTATCTTTACTACGTGTGTCCTTTGATATGTGGAAATTTAATGAATCCCTAAAATGAGCATCAAGTTGAACCCTAGTTAGGAAACGTTAGCCTTGGACTTCCTAACTATTAGTCCGTCTTCTTTCTCAGAAAACGTTTCTTTTCTTCCTCAAACTTTTATTCCAAATTTTTTCCAGTTATTTGAATTCTTCTTTAGTTCTTTCCAACTGTGTAAAGCACCCCATTCCTCGGAAACTTTTTTTTTTAAAGTTTTTCTCAGAGATGACCTTTCATTATACAACGTAATAAGAACAGAGTCATGGAAAAAAGTAGGTAGTTGGAGCCAATATTGATAAAAAAGGAGGAAAGTCACTCAATGACGTTATACAGAACTATGAACCATATTCTCGCACTACGAAAAGTACTTCAAACAAGCGACATATGCCGTTTAAAACTAAATAAATATAAGTAGCCAAACCTTTCTCAGGTTGTATGACAGGAGGTCATGACTGTGCACAACAGCGCTTGGTTTTAAAAGAGGGTTATTTAATCGAATTTAATATTTTTAAAATGGAGCCAGATTCCATCAGTTATAATAAATTTGGAAGTTCTGAATAAATTCGCCTGTGAGCAATTTCTAATTAACATCAGATTTACAAATTAGAGGCAGTGTCACAGGCGGCCCCATAATTTTGAACGACACTGTATACACATTGTGTTCCAAAAGTCCTGCCCCATAATGTACAACGTATTAGCCTTTGTGGTAGTACTTTTGGGACACCCTGTATAGATATGTATATAGTCTTGGGCATTGAGTAAAAAAAAAAATATATATATATTACACAGGGGTTAGACAAAATAATATGAACACCTTGATAAATGGCGGTTTTTATTCTTAATATGGAGTTGGTCCTCCTTTAGCGGCAATAACAGCTGCAATGCGTCGGGGAATTGATTCATACAGCTTTTGGACAGTGGCTAGAGGAATCCTGAGCCATTCTTCGAGCAAACCCTGCTCCAGTTCCTCCAAAGACGCCGGCGGTGGGAATCGGCTTCTCACCTGCTGCTCCAACTGACACCACAGATGCTCGATAATGTTAAGATCCGGGGATTGTGGAGGCCAATCCAAGCGTTCTACTTCACTAACATGCTCTTCAAACCAGTTTTTAACGACCCCAGCGGTGTGGATTAGTGCATTATCATCCTGGAAGACGGCGCCGCCATTGGGAAACAGCGTTTGGACCATGGGATGGACCTGGTCAGCCAATATTGACAGATAGACCTGGGCGTTAACCCTACCATGCAGTACTACAGCTGGGCCAAGAGTATTCCACGATATTGCTGCCCAAACCATCACAGATCCGCCTCCATGCTTAACGGTTGGGGTCAGGCAGTCGGGGTCATAAGCATCTTTAGGCTGTCTCCAGACGTAAACTCGACCGGAACATGGAAATAGCGTAAAGGAGGATTCGTCGGAGTAGACTACATTCTTCCACCGGTCCATTGACCAATTCTTATGGTCATTACACCATTTTCTGCGCCGCTCAATGTTGATGTGCGAAAGGAAGGGTTTGGCAATTGCAGCCCTCCCATGGTATCCAGCTCCATGGAGCTCGCGACGTACAGTTCTGGTCGATACCGGGCTTGCAAGATGCTGGTTAAGCTCTGCAGTCACTTTTGGAGCTGTGGTCTTATGGTTCTTTGTCACAATGCGCTTTAGCACCCGGCGGTCTCGATCACACAGCTTCTTCTTCTTGCGTCCACTATTGCATTTGTCGTGCTTGTCTTTCCATGGTTTTGGTATGCAGACATGACCATAGAGACAGTTCCTCTGGATACATTGAACATCTGAGCGGTTTTCGTCACCGATGCACCAGCCATCCGCGCTCCGACAATTTGCCCTCTTTGGAAGTCTGACAGGTCTTTCATAACTGCTAATTCATAATTCACTCAGATCTGTAAAAACAACGTGAGGGTTATAACATGACGTATACACACTCTGTTACGCATTTAAATAGGTTTGCCAGTCATTTGACCGTTTACTTTGTGTCTGAGCAGTCCGTAAAGAAAAGATAACCGGTGAAATCGCGCGGTGTTCATATTATTTTGTCTAACCCCTGTATATACACACACACACACACACATATTTGTGAACTCGCTTTAATGACACTGCACTAGGCCATGTTAATTTTGATAACCGTATCCGATTTGATAGCAATAACCGACAGCTCGTACGTCACATAATTGTTAAAATACGATAGTGTACTACTGTAAATAGTTTTAATGTTTTAGCGTGGAGGACAATAAATAGGAAATAGTCTTTTTGACAAATTTATGCAGAACATTTTACAGTAATGTTACAGATAAAGCATTTATAACAACATTACAACATTCTTCATACGTGCACGAAGCGTTATGTCCACATCGGAAGTAAGACTATTTTTTTTTTTTCTTTTATCGTTCATGTAATTTTTCACAGGAAAGAGAATCGTTTAAAATCATTGGTTCTTGTGTTCGATACCAGTTTACGAGTTTTCGGTACACGAAATTATGTCCATATCTCAGGAAACAGGAGTATGTTGTGGCTATGTCGTAATGCCGCGTCCCGTTGATACGCGAAGTTGAGCGATGTTGGGTCTGGAGAGAGGAGTTGGGTAAGGGGACTGTCCTCCGCGTCCAGATTATGTAGCGACCCGTGGTTCAGATTCCACGTAAAGCTGTAGGTCCCCTCCGTCATGTGACTGTAGATGTTGCGGAGGTGGCTAAACAACAACTCTCTCTCTGTGACAATATGTAGGGATTTTTCTCTGGCACCCGTTGCCATTAGTACCTCCACGGTATGGGCCGCAAGGCCTTTTGAGGTACTTCTCTCTCTCTCCTCTCTCTCTCTCTCTCTCTCTCTCTCTCTCTCTCTCTCTCTCTCTCTGCGCGGTCAACTGATCGAGGTTTTCAAGCTCTTACGCGGGTTCAACGATGTCGATTTTAGAAGTATGTTTAGTTTAAATGATAACCCAACTCGCAACAATGGTTGGAAGTTGGATTTGAAACGGTTTAGGACTAGTGTGTGTGGGAATTACGTTACGTATAAGATCTGTGACACATGGAACAGGTTACCTTCGGAAGTTGTGAACAGTTCCTCTGTGGATCAGTTCAAGAAAAGGTTAGACGAAATCTTGCACACTATTTGAGTGTGTAAAGACATTTAGGACCTCAGTCTGCGGAAATTAATTTCTTTTCCTATAAAATAGTTAATATCTGGAACCAACTTCCCTCAGAGGTTGTTTCCAGTCAGTGTAAATCTGTTTAAAAATAGGCTAGACAAAGTACTGAACACACTCATAGTTTAAGATTAAAACCTCAGAAAACTCTGCAGGAGTTCGCTTGCTCGGTGTCTCTGTGAGCAAGCTAAATATAGAGCTATTTATATATTCTCCACTTTCCTGTAAAATTTCCTTGGCTACTTTTCCAGGGTCAAGGTATTTTCTTCAACCTTTTTCCGTACCTGCCTCTGGCAGGGAGGGAGCGGAGGGTGGGGAGAGAGCCTTCTACTTTTCTATCCAGTTTTCTACTACTGCTAGGATAGTTGAAAGAAAAATAAACTTTTACAAAATTTTCCCTGGCACCCGTTGCCATTGGTACCTCCTCGGTATGGGCCGCAAGGCCTTTTGAGGTCCTTCTTTTCCTTGTAACTCCTTGTAACTCTCTCTCTCTAAGAAACCGAAGAAGAACCGTGACATCAATCATTTCTGAGTCCTCTTTATCCGTTACTTTAAGACAGGCTTAGTTCGTTGAACACTGTGCGAACACCGTCTTTTATAAGAGTATACTACTTATTATTGAACAAAAACTAAAAGAAGAGTTCCAGTGGGTTAATGGCTGAACAGCTGGTTGTGATCTGTTTTCCTATTTTGCAACTCAACGTGGGTCGAATTTCAAATCGGGTGGAAAGAATAAAAAGTTAAATTCAGTCTGTCCTTTCAAAACGTATCTTATTTAATTTAACCCCCCTTCCCCCCCCAAATGCAAGACTTTCCTCCACTTTCGTTTCTATATATTTCCTGCACGGGATTTAATCACAGTTGTTTTAAATTTATTTGGCGAATGGTGTCTTTTTATTGAAATCCTGCGTAGCTTCACCTTGGCTTATAGAAAAGGACTCCTTTGCTTCATAGCTTTTTTTAACCTTACTCAAAAGCATATAGGCATATAGGCGCGTTGAAGGCGATTTAAGGGTATAATAGTCAAATATTTGGGCAAAAAAAATATTAGAGAAAAAAATGTAAAAAGTAAAACAGGTTTTTGATACATTTAGAGGAATGCAATGGGGTAAATGTATTGAATTTCGTGCTGAGGTATGGAACGGGTGGAAATTGATGGAGCTGATAATACTTAAAACTAAATGAAAGCGTATAAACAAAAGATAAAAATATGAATTTTTAGAACTTTTCACACACACACACACACACACACACACCACACACACACACACACACACACTTCTCAAGGTCGTTTTTCCAATTTTACAAAAATCGACGACAATTTTTGTCCTACTAAATGTTTGAAATAAATGGTGTTGGTAGAGAATTACTGTACTTAAATAACTTACTTTCTCTCCTCTAGAGATCTTTATACAGGATTAACCTTTAAAAAATCACCTTAGGATTAATTGTGAGTTTGGATTTCAATCATTTTAATCTCTCGCACAAACAGATCGGCACAAAATTATCCTGCACAAAGTGTGTATATATATATATATATATATATATATATATATATATATATATATAATATATATATATATAATATATGGTCATCTTATCTTCTATTTATGCACTGAGCATGGAATTATCTTTCTAGAATTGGACCCACAACCTCACGAACTTTGTCGAAAAACAAGTATTGATTCCCAACAGGACGTTATATTTAAATTGAACCTCGGTAAAATGGGGGCAATATGGATACAATACAGTATTTTATAATATAAATGTAAGCATTAAAAGTTTTGAAAAACCTTTTATTATCATATTTAAGTTTCGCTGCCAAGTCTCTCCTGGTATGATTGTAGGCTTCGCCTGCAAGATTACTCTCAAATCTCGGATTTTGTCAACGAGATAGGGAGTGCTGAAGACGCTCCAACTCAAACGAAAAAGGGAACAAGAATCTGAGCAAACACAAACACCGTGTATGTATATATATATATATATATATATATATATTTTGTGTGTGTGTGTGTGTGTGTGTGATGAAGCTACTTTATTGCTAAAAATATTGCAATCTTTACAATATTACAGTTGTTTAAATATAGGACATAGTAGTGTCAATTAAACTATTCATAAAACTATCCCTTCGTAGGTAGTTATGATTGTCTAAGTAATATATAACTATCACGAGTAAACACTATTAATTACAATAGTAATACTATTACTAATGCACACGAATAAGGGGATTGATGTTGATAAATGAGAAATTATCGTTCTGCTTGACACTGAGTGCATTTCTTATATTTCCCTTGCGGGTCTTTGACCTTGATTTGCCTTCACTGCATGAGGAGACAATCGAAGGCGAATTTTTCTACGAAAATTGGTTTCCGAAGGGTTCTCTATATTGTTGCACTCTTGTTTTAGCAGTTGTTAATTTAGAATTCAAGTGCAATATCCTAAAAATAAGTTGCAGTCAGTAAACTTTACCTATGATGCCGGGCTTTATGGACACGCTGTAGTTTGCGAGACTATACATATCTTCCACGATGTCGTGAATCTGGTATTACAATACGCGGATTAATGAAATCAACTCGGTAGTAGCTACGCTTCGCATCCATACTTTGGGTCTCTCCTGTTTGCCCGAGGAAGCCCCATGCCCAGATTGTGTGCGAAGCGTCGCTAAACCTGTTCTTTCCTTTTAAACCCTTTCATTGCCAGTGGGACTGTAACGTCTCACCGGAAATAATACATAAATCGTATTAAAATGCAACTTTTCTCATCGTATTAAAATGCAACTTTTCTCATCGTATTAAAATGCAACTTTTCTCAGTAAATGTCCCAAAATATTTATATAGTTTTAGTTGTGGGGGGAAAAGGAACCCAAAATTTGTGTAATGTAAATGACGAGTTAGTAAAATATCTGGTTTTTTAATAACAATAATTCTTACACTGTCTAAAAAGCTTCCAAGCTTCCAACGCCATATTCAAATTAAAATACTGTGAATATATTAATGTCATATCAAATATCTAAATTGTACACAAAAATATTTAAAAAATATATATTTTAAAACTGTCATTTGTATTCTTTTTCTGAATATATTTTTTTTTTTGTTAAACAAAAACAAAGAATATTCGTAAACGAAAAAGTTTGTAATTGAAGGTAAAAATTGAAGAAGGATCAACCATAAAAACTACGTGTGTTCTCCTTTGAATGTTATCGAGTTATATTTTAGTGAAGTTACTTTCCGTTTTCGTTCGTTTAAAAAACGAACAAACAAAAAAAAACGAACAAACAAACAAAAAAACTGTTCTTGTTTCTAAGAAATCGAATATTTTAAACTGAATATGGAAATATTTGTCACTTATGTTTTCCATCAACATCCCTTTGATCTTCTATTTTTCCTTCGATATTTTTTCATCCGAGCACAATTATTTCGTAGAAAATGTGATATATATATATATATATATATATATATAATATATATATATATATATATATGTTTGTTAGAAGGTCTAATAATGTCTAAAATTGGACCATTTTTCTATAATGAAAAAGGATATAATGTTTCGCTGACTAACTGTTAAAATGTTGGATTTTAAACTTTATAAAAATTATTATTATTTTTATTATTATTATCATCAGCATTATTATCAGCATTATTATCATCATTATTATCATCATTATTATCATCATTATTATCATTATTATTATTATTATTATTATTATGATGATGATCATCATCATTATTATTATTATCATTATTATTATCATTGTCATCATTATTATTACTATTTTTTTCCTTTAGATGTGTGTTGCATCTATATAAGGTTGAAGTAATTATAAATTTAACTTTAAGGTGCTTTCCATTGGCCTTCACTGGAAAATATAAATGACCCCAAATATTTTTGTATGTGTACATGACTTCTCGAGGCTTCAAGATTTTAATATAAATTCAGAGATTATTTTCTGAATCGTAAATTCTTTATTTTAACGGTATTTTAAAAGACTTTAAAAGGACAAAAGTATGTTTCATGAATATGTAGTTATGTATTTAATTTTATGGTCAATTTAGATCACGATTTAAGTGTACACTGTGTGTGTGTGTGTGTGTGTGTGTGTGTGTGTGTGATTTTTACTTTTTGTTAATTTGTTGTTATATTTCGAGGTTGTTGTTTTTTGTTTGTTGTATAAAGCTAATTCAGAGCAGCGTTCGAACGTTTAAATTGAGACTTACGGAATTTGTTATTCAACAATTGGGTAATTAATCTCGAAAATACACACACACACACACACACACACACACACACCACACACACACACACAAAAGGATCACCAACCGAAATAAGGTATAGCACCCCCAACCTCAGTGAAATAGTGTTAAAGGAAACTTGATTTAGTGACCGATATTTTGACTCGGAGTTGAGAGATCATAATCTGAAGTTTGGTGAAAACCACGACATATTTTCATTGGTTTGAATGAATTACAGATTTATTCGTGTTGATTTTTATTAAATACTTTTGGAAATTAAAATTTTATTGGCAGAAGAAAAGAATAACTTCTAGTGCAGCTAGTAGTATTAACGTTGATCTTGAGTATTAGGTCAATATTGTTGTGAATTATCAAAAAAGTTACCCTATTTTCTTCACACCTGTACATAATCTGTAACCGAGAAGGTTGCTCAGGTGTTAATTATATTAATTTAAAGGAGAAACTATTCTATTTCGCAATTTTTACTAAGATGAAACGCAAATACTTCAAAATTAATTCAAATTGATTTAAAATGAAGCTAAATAACATGGTTTTTATTCCCAATATAAAACATTTGGAGAAAAACTGCTCTTTATTTTTTCAGTTTTCATTTTTGTTGATAAATTAAGTCTTTTCATTTTATTTACCGTTAATAATAATAATAGATGTCTCGCTCGCTCCCCTTTTTTTTTTTTTACCCTCGCTCCTATCGCTGAAAAATTAAAGCGAGGATTTGCCTTCTGTTTCTTGTATGAATTTTTGCTTTTATTTTTCCTCCCCCATTATCCCCTCTTTGGTTCCCAGTGAAGAGAGAGAAAGTCTTCTTCCCGGTTTCCCTTCCACGCTGAGGTGATAAGAGGGGAAAACTCAAATAAAATGTATTAATTGGTCTAATTTTTTGCTTCGATTTTGTTAATTAAACTTCTTTCAAATTTAAAAAATTGTAAATTCGTTTTTTTTTGAAAAGGTATTTTTTTCCCTCATTCGTTCGTGTTAATTTTTTTTTTTTCTTTTCTTCGACTTTACAATAGCGGGAACCATTGTTTAATTGTGAAAAGTTAACGATGTTAAAAATAGATTTCTAAGGGAAGGAATTACGAGGACTAATTAATAGAAAGGTGTCACTCCGCTCTTATCGTACACCAGGTGCGTATCCCGAAAGAAAAAACCCGTAACTGTAAAAATTTCGCTGATATTTACTTCAAAAACTTTGATTTTCGTTAATTAAATACAGTTTATTTTTATTTTTTTACTCTTTTAATAAAGAACTTAAATTATTTTAAAATTTTAAATACAATTTTATTTATTAATTCCGGGAGCATTTTTTTTTTTTTTTTTTCCGCGTCTACCTCAAAAATAGATAAAGAAATTACGAAATTTTCAAATGAAAAATATACTTTTTAAATTTTTTGTTTTGGGAAACATTAAAAAAATATAGGAATAAAATGACTAAAATAAGTTGGATTTTATTTTAGTGAAAGGATTTAAATTGTGTTTTAAGTAAATTATTTTTGGCGTCATTTATTCATTTATTTACTGAATAATTAAAGCTTTTTACCAGTAAACTGTGCGTCACTAGAATATAGATGCGTAAGAAACGCTTCACAACTGAAGCAAATGTTAGTTTGCTGTAAACAGGCAAGAAATCTAAAATTAAGACTAATTGAAGATTACGTCTTTTGCCTGTAAACAGGCAAAAGACCCGTAAAATTAAGATTACGTCTAGAAGTTTTATGGATCACCTGAAGATCAGGGCCCCCAGCCTTCTCTAGTTAGTCTTATAAGGCTAACGAAAATATCACGACCTAACCTAACCAATCGTTTGGTCAACTGTACGCCCTTGACGATTGGTTAGGTCAGGTCGTGATATTTTCGTTAGTTAGCCTTATAAAGCTAACTAAAGAAGGCTGAGGGTAATGACAGTTATTTTGTGGAGTAATGACGTGATCCAGAAGTTATAAAAAATAATATCTAATAATTGGGGTAATGGAGCTGGATCAGAAATGGGTTTTGGATAATCATAAAAAAAGGTTGGGAACCACTGCACTACATAAAGTAGATTTAACATTTTCACATTTTTAGTTGCAATTTGTTGAGTGGTTGGTGTTCGGTAATTAGTTAATTCAAAATATAATGCTTGTGTTTTACCATCCTAAAAAATATCACTGTTAGAGAAAATATGTAAAAATTTATGTACAGGGTGTCCACAATGTCTTGTCACCCAAGTAAAATACAACTTATTTCCGTTTTCTTTCAGACCCATTTGAAATGCGTGATAGCAGCAACTATACGATTGAACAATGCATATTGGCTCGTACCTGAGTCCATGAGCGACCACGTAATGGCAAAAATCATTGAAAATATTCGACGAATATCTTCAATGGTTTTGCCATTACGTGGCAGTTAGTATTTTACTGGGGGTGACAAGACATTGTGGACACCCTGTAGAAAAGAGAAACATTTGTACAGTAAATTTGCTTTAGTATAAAGATGTAAAGCAATGTGTTCCAGACATAATTTTGGAAAATAAAAAATATATATAAAAAAAGTTCTCTTTTTGGTGAAAGAGTTAAAAGGTTTAGTAATCAGAGAAGCAGAAATATCCTCATAAACTTTTTCACACCGATTGACTTCGTCCATAACTAATAAATAAATACTAGGTTATCTCAGTGGTTTTTCAAAGTGTAAATTTGCTGAAGCGACTCTTTAATTTCACCACCACAAAAAGAAGAAGTGGGAGGGAGGGGGGGGGGGGGGAATCTCATTTGCTTTGAAATTTTCTATTTTTGACAAGAGTTCCATGAATAAACATTCAAATTAGTGTCACACCATCAAAAGAAGTAATTTGCACTAAGCAAGAAGACAGTTTTGAACTTATCAACAAAAAGTATTAAGTCTGTAAACCAGATGAACAAATCTTGTTTCACTCATAACAAGACGGTAGAGGTGTGGTGATAATATCATTAAGAGTTTGTTTAACCTTCTTCGTGACGGAGGGTACTTTTGGCTTTACGTGGAATCCGATCCGAACCACGGGTCGCTAACTCAATCTAAACGCGGAGGACGATCACCCATACAACTACAGATCAGATCGAACGTCGCTTAGTCAAACGGGGTGCAATATTGCGACGTGGCCTCGACGTAGTGGAGAGTGAAGTTCAATTTAAAATGGACTCGGAAAAGTTCCAACAAACGAAGTTACCAAATTCATTCCTATTTGTTGTATTGGAAATTCCAATTCCGGTTATATTCATGAAGTTTGTAGAAATTCTAATACTGTACAGGGTGGCCACAAAGTCCCTTTGCATGAAAAACAAAGGCAACATACAGATATGCTGTAATTTCACTGCAAAGAGACTTTGTGGCCACTGTATTTTAACCCTTTATCGTGCAGTGTTACTTTACTGATTTTGTTCTGGCTAACGCCAGACAATTTTATTTAGTCTCGGAAAGACCTCTCTGCAGTAAAGGATTAAGCAAACGTCTCTTCACCCCTTTACTGCACAGAGGTCTTTCCGAGACTGAATAAATTCGTCTGGCGTTAGCCAGAACAAAATCAGTGAAGTAACACTGCCCCTATAAACGGTTAAAATGTCTTCGAGAATGCTCATTAAAATAGTATTTTCTCAGACTTTTTCCTGATTAAATTGTTGATTAAAGGTCTAATGGAGTCACAAATGCAAGAATAATGATTGAAAGGAACACTTTCCCTTAAAAGACAGAACAGAAACTAGAAAAGATCCCTCTCCCCTCCTAACCCGAAATGATGTTTAAAAGATTTTATTCAAATTTTATTGTCTACAAAATCTTTAATACAGTAATAATTGATAATCAAATAATTAATATCAACGCTTGATAACGCGTAGTTACGCTCCGAGACACCCGCAATATCGCGGTCCGCGTTATTTCATGTTAAACATCTTATGGAAAAATAGGTTATTATTTTATTTGTATTTACACGTTCATTACTGAATAAAAAGTAATAAAAGATGTACACTTATACTTTAAATATTAAAGTAATATATTGTGGATATTGACCTGTAAATAAATTTTCATTCGCGTCACATTACGTGTACCTCACTCAGTCTCAAGCTCTCCGTTCGCGTCTGGCCACGTTTGCCACGGTTGCTGGGCTCCTGGTTTGAAATTTGCTCATTTAGCGTAAAGATACCGCGTTATTCGCGTCTAGGTCCGCGTAATAAAAAATAATTGTTCTACTTAATTTTTGCCGCTTTATCAGCGTATTCTAGTGTAGTTGTTGGATCACCTGAAGACCAGGGGCCCCAGCCTTCGTTAGATAGCCTTATAAAGCTAACTAACGAAAATATCACGACTTAACCTAACCAATCGTCAAGGGCGTATAGTTGACCTAACGACTGGTTAGGTCGTGATATTTTCGTTAGTTAGCCTTATAAAGCTAACTAAAGATGGCTGGGGGGCCCTGATCTTCAGGTGATCCTAGTTGTTTTTCTAAAGGAATGTTAAGTAATTTGATTGTTAGATTTAGGCCGGTTAGGTTACACCAATTAGGGTAGGTTAAATTAAGTTTTTATAGGTCAAATTTGGTTAGGTCAGTTCATATAATTATATAGTTCATCGTCTTTTGGCAGAATCAAACGCTTTCATCAAAAAATTTAACATTCGAGTTAGAGCCTTTTTGACGTCTCAAGAATTTGATTCATCAGTCAAAAAGTTTGTGTTCCAAAGGACTGAACGCCCTCATTGAAAAATATTAATCAGTTTTAATACTTGCTTGATATGACGTTCACACTGTGCATGGATTTGTCATGGAGAGTACATGTTTGTACTGTTGAGACTTTACATTTTGTGCTTTGCAGTCTTAACCCAAGAAGGCCAGCGTGGCCTATTTTAATAAAAGTATTTGTTTATCTGGAAATTATCTGTTATTGTATGCAAGTTAATTTATATCATTGTTTAGTAACAATAAATTGTTTAATTCAACAAATAAATGTAATTTTCATTACTGGGTTACGTAGACCCGACACTAGTCGCTGTGTGCGCACTCACACTGGTTTTCTAGGGTTAATTTTGTGGTGCTAAGTTTCGGTGAGGCCAACTGTAAAGCACGGCACAGCTACTGTAGAGGAAAGTTTTTGGTTATTAATGAGAAGCCTTCAGCATATACAGCTGTTTCGCTTCGGGGTGAATCATTCATAAAGAAACTTGGAAGGTGTTCGTAGTATATGAATGAAATGTCAGGAAATCTAGAACAGAAAAGGGGAGGGAGATAGAAGAAACTCCAATATCAACAAACAAATAGCAATAGCTAATCCTCTAAATCAGGGGTTCCCAATCTTTCTAGGTCGAAGTACTACAATGGAAAAGGTTGTAAGTTATTTATCTATGACTAATATTACTTTTTAAATGCATTTTTATTAAAATAATTATCAGTTAGCGAGGTACATATCGAAACCCTAAAAGAGCATACCACATACCACAAGTTGGAAATAGCTGCTGTAAACAGTTGAAAAGCACTCATGTTTTGTTATAAAATTTAAAAATAAGAATTTGTGACACGCAAGATCAAAATTTGGAATGTACAGGTCTGGAAAGGGCAAAAGCTGCCTTTTTGCTTTAATGGAAAATGAATGTAAATTAAACAGCATATTCTGACCTCCACAAAAATGGAATTCAGGAAAGGACCTGGGGGCAGTTATGGAAAACAAAACACGTAAGTTTCAATTTATACACATTCTTATTTCATATCATGATGGACAAATTAAACTGTAAATTAAATCTAAGTACTGTAAAATCTATAATAGGCCTCATCAATATAATTCCCCCCCCCCCACTTTATACCCTAAATACTTACATATGATTCAGAAATACTTTTCTGTAAAATATATTCAAGGTAATCAGCGATGGAGTGATTATATATACACTCGTGTATATATATATATATATATATATATATATATATATTATATATATAATATTATATATATATATATATATATATATATTATACTCGGCCGACTACAACGCCCCCTATGTTCGTTAATTTGACCTTTAATTTGGCGAGTTTTGTAAATTAGATTCGTGTCAAACTTAAATTAACGCTGACCTCACTTATATATATATATATATATATATATATATATATATATATCCTTGCATAACATTAAAAATTTACATACACTAATATTTAATGGAGGGCTTCTATGTGTGCATTAAAGATAAGAGCAGAAAAGGTGGAATAAGTTAGGGACAAAATGCAGATAGACATCTTTGACGATTGTGTGTGTGTGTGTGTGTGTGTGAAGAGGCGATGAAATACACGCTGTTTGCGCGAAAGAAAAATTGCATTATCTCAGATACATTCTTTTCCGCTGATACACTCAAATCTCTGAATTTGTCCTTCTCTTTCGTGTGCGTTTTGTATGACTGCGCGCGCGTGTGTGTGTATGAGTATTAACATACTCGTTCACGCAAATTAGGAACGCACGTGCACAACCACCGGAAAGGTGATGGAGGAAGATTTTTTAGGAAATTAGAGATTCTAATTCCATTCCAACTGTGAAGAAAGGCAAAAACGCAATTTCAACATTTTCTAATCATATTAGCTTTTTCCCAATATTTGCGGAAGTAGGCTATACCGTTC
This sequence comes from Bathynomus jamesi, assembly GCA_023014485.1. NCBI lineage: Eukaryota > Metazoa > Arthropoda > Malacostraca > Isopoda > Cirolanidae > Bathynomus > Bathynomus jamesi. The sequence continues at coordinate 550,526 of JAJOZX010003021.1, forward strand.
CTTAAAGGTCCGGAGAGAGAGAGGAAGAGAGAGAGAGAGAAAGAGAGAGAGAGAGGAAGAGAGAGTTACAAGGAGTTACAAGGAAAAGAAGTACCTCAAAAGGCCTTGCGGCCCATACCGAGGAGGTACCAATGGCAACGGGTGCCAGGGAAAATTTTGTATTTTTCTTTCAACTATCCTAGCAGTAGTAGAAAACTGGATAGAAAAGTAGAAGGCTCTCTCCCCACCCTCCGCTCCCTCCCTGCCAGAGGCAGGTACGGAAAAAGGTTGAAGAAAATACCTTGACCCTGGAAAAGTAGCCAAGGAAATTTTACAGGAAAGTGGAGAATATATAAATAGCTCTATATTTAGCTTGCTCACAGAGACACCGAGCAAGCGAACTCCTGCAGAGTTTTCTGAGGTTTTAATCTTAAACTATGAGTGTGTTCAGTACTTTGTCTAGAGAGAGAGAGAGATAGGAAGAGAAAGAAAGAGCAAAGAGAGGTATAAAGGGAAGGATGAGAGAGATAGGAAGAGAAAGAAAGAGCAAAGAGAGGTATAAAGGGAAGGATGAGAGAGAGAGAGAGAGAGAGAGATAAGATAAAGCATAAGAAAATTGTAAAACACGATAAGACTATATAAGGTATCATGATTGATATGATCTCGCTCCAATGTTATTCCCACTTCATTTCATCCGCGAGTTAGAATCACGAGAGAGGCAATTCTCAAATCCGATCTATTTCTATTTCACGCCCATTATTATCATTCTCATCCACGGCTTTACCACTTTGGTCCACGTTAGGTTAGGTTTGATGTTAGGTTAGTTTGGCTTAATGTTAGCTATTGTCACTCGACGCTTTTACCACGAATGTGAATGAGGGTGACATTGTTTTTCAAATTGAGAAACTCTCTCTCTCAAATGTGAATTTCTCGTTTTGCATATTCTGAATTGTGGACCTTGAATAGGACATTGAATGAGAAGTAATAGGTACATAATAGGTACACATAAGTTGTATCTCTCTTTAATTTTGTATTGGGTATTAGCAAATATATTTAAGAGAAAATGGCTTATTTAGAATATTTTTGCTTGTCAAACGTTACTAATTTGAATCTATAGACACGAACAGCACCAGAGAGTAGAAATGTATTTTCAACTAATTTACCAAAAAATATTTCGTTTGCAAAATTAAAATAAATTTTAAAAGAACGTGCAGAAAAAATTAAAAAGAATGTGGACTTATCGGAGTGTCCAGCATTTGCACCAAAATTCAAGTTATACGTCAGAATGTTTTCGTTTGTGCCAAACGGTCAGGTTTGGTCAAGAAAGGTTTGGTTTGTTGAATGTTCAGGTAGATTTATAAAGCCTAAAAAAATTGGCGCAATCGAGAGGTACCCTTTGGCACAAAGGGAACTATATGAAAGCACACATTTTGGAGCAAACGCTACAGCACCGGACTTACGGACAGTAATTGGGGTCAGTCTAATCTATTCCAATGGGTGAGTGAATTGTCTGAACTCGCAAATATATGAGGCTTGCCAAAGAAGAAGTGGCTATTTAACTGGCTAAGCGACAAAAGTAAAAAATGCCAGAAAAACTTATGAAGATATGTCGTAGAAATGGCTTTAAAAGTTCAAAAGTTTATGGCATTTTCAAATTGGTATAACTTTAACTGCGTTTTTCTCGCGGTTTTTTTTTTTTTTTTTTTTACTTTGTCGCTTAGCCACTTCTTCCTAGGAGAGCCTCATATCACAGTTCATTCACATCCTACCGTGAGCCGACAATATAATGTCCCTCCACACATCAATTCCTTGAAATACTGGATTACACTACAAGTAATGACTTGGGAATTCCCTCTGTATTTTTAGATTTTTTCCACTTACATGCAAAGACACGAGAACTTGACAAAACCTTTGCGAGGGCGCTGTCCATGGGCATAAAACTAAAATTATAATCACAACGCATCAATCTGACATGTCACAAAACTTACGTAGTAGG
>JAJOZX010003021.1:555000-556695 GCA_023014485.1 Bathynomus jamesi
GTTTTTAAGGAAACGTTCAGGATCGACCCGTGTTTGAACTCTCTGCAACATCCCGCTTCATTCATCTACCAACCAAAGGAAGTATGAACAACTGGTGGATTGCGCGCTCTCTGCTGGCGTCGGGAGTCGAACCCTGGCCGATGGATTCATAGGCAGCGATGTTAACCACTACACCTCCAAGGCCCATATATATATATACACACACACACAGGGGCGTAACTAACGGGGGGGACATGTCCCCCCCCCCCCAACTTTTGAACTGAGGGGGATAATATAGGTTTTGCCCCCACCCCCAACTTTTGAACTAAGGGGATAATATAGGTTTTGTCCCCCCCCCCCCAACTTTTGATCTAAGTTAAGCTTACGTGAAGGAAAATATTTAGTTCTTTGAAATAATCTATGATAAGTAAATCTTTAATTATATTAGTCCTATTAGTATGCTGGAAAGTATTACTGATTCAGTACTAATACTGCAGTGATAGATACTTTAATGAGACATCTAGTTATTTTTTACTTTAATTATTGCGTATATCGTTTTCCTTTAATGCTAAGTTATATACTCGATATACATAAGGTAATTGCGAAATGCTTCTTTGATTTTCCTATTACTATCATAAATATATAGATCATTCTCTAAATCATAGTATTTTAAGAGCATCATTTTGGTCGCAAACACATTCTAATACTGATGGATCAGAGCTTTATCGAGACTCGAAAGGACTGGTATTCAGATATCGTTGTTATATTCTATCGAAAAAATATGCCTTGGAAGACCAATTTAAGACATTACCTACAGGATTAGCAGCACAGAATTCATCGCAGGATTTTTCATCATATTTATAGTTGTCCCCCCCGCAACTTTTGAAAGCTAGTTACACCCCTGTAATATATATATATATATATATATATTATATATAAAATCTTATTCTTTATAGAAATTATTTTTGAAATTTGAATTCATCTTTTGGTGTGTTTATCCAAACCTCAATACGAATTCTTTGATTTCAATTAAATGTGTATTATTAATCCGGTTCGAAGATCTTTGTTTCTGAATTTGATCTAATTGGCAATCAAAATAATCCTTTAATTTGCATACCTTTGAGCCAAGAGCATCTCTCGTAACCTCATCTCGGGCCAGATACTTAAAATGCATATTTTCATTCTTTTCTCCCCTTCCAAAATCTTCGATTTTTAAACGTAGACACTTCGGGCTCCCCCCCCCTTACCCCCGCTTCTTGAAAAACCTTTTCAGCGAGATTTGGATTGGGCGTTAAAAATGCGTTTCGTTTGGGGAACTAAACTATATGTAAAAACGCAGTTTGTTTTCGTTTGAGAACGTCTGTCTCACACCTTGTGTTTTTCTACTTGATAAATCCGTTTCACTATTTGAATTTAATCTACGTAGATGACTAGATTTTGGGTCGAAGTTTAAAGAAATGAATTTATTTTATGCACATGTTCTACGCTCTACAGCAATATACAGTACACGCATTGGTTATAATGTTCTCTCTAAAACAGAAAACGATTCGATGTTTTTAAAAATAATTAAGGTTGTATAATTTTAAAATCCTCTCCTTGAGGAAACCCTAAAGCCAACGTGGAATTGAATCGTAATGCTTATCCTAAAAGACGATTGTGACGGGGGTAAGAAATTGAGCTCGGATTTCAGTAAAGATGTTTTTATTACCTTTGAAA